>MCJB01001224.1:16045-29801 GCA_002018475.1 Nicotiana obtusifolia | reverse complement strand
AGGAAGCATACGATGTGGTTACCTCAGCCCGTGAAAGTCCTATTGTTTTTAGGTCAATACTGATGACCGTCTTCATATTAGTTTTTTGATGCCGAGCGGGATTGAAACATTCAAGGAGCCTAAGCACATTGCTACTTATCTTCCTCAATTGGTGATTTCCCGAGACTAGAAACATATGGAGCCTATACGTGCCGAGGCCTTAGTGATTCATATGGATTTTGAAGCTACAAGGGTAATTCTTCTATGGATGTCTCTTTTTTGCTTTTACCAGTCAGTAACATAGCATAATTCATTTCTTTTTGCATCTGACAGTGCTCAGCTAGGGGACTTTAAAAGAGGGTCCAAGAGGATGCTACTATGTCCAAGGAATTGGTGAAGTATGACCGAGAATTAAGCGCCGAGCTCGAGAAGCCCAAAGAAGAGAGGGGGTCTCTTTTGGACAGGACCAAAGCTACAGAGAGGACTGCTGAAAATAGGATGCTGAATTATTAGAGAGCGATGCGACTCGAATGGCCAAATGCAACAGAGCCAATGATAGGATTTTTGCTCTCCAGGCCGACCTAGTATTGAAGGTCGATGAGGAGGTTCGACTGAGGGAAGAGTGTTCCCATTTTTCATCCTAGATGCAAGGGTTAAGTTTAGAGTTGACCCTGACTAATGAGATAGACTGGGTGAATAACGCTGATCGAGAAAACTTCCAAGTGGTTTTCTAGGACTTACAAAGAGATGCAACCGTGAGAAGGGTTTGGGATGCTGGATATTGGTTATGGTTGAGTGTTGAGCATTCATTGATATCTCTGACACACATAGAAGCATTCATGTATATCATCAATATATGCACATTCATGCATTTAACATATGCATGACACTTGTTAGTGGATTATCTGGTACTTCAAGGGTATCAATTTGATGTATGTGTTGAATCTTTGTGTTTTATAGACATTTTAGACTCATGTGGGAGCATTCATATAAGTGTTATTTGTGAAGTGTTGTAAAATTGGGTCATTATAGTGCGAAAACCACTTGATACTCTTCATGAGGTGTGCACTGACATGGTGGATTTTCAACTTGAGGTCCCTCAGTTCCAGGGAGAGGCAAGAGACCTCGATCGTCGACGTCGTACTCCCTCTCCAGTTATGCGAGGGCTTTACTCGAATAAAGATAAAGGAAAGGGTGGTGTTGATGATGATGAAGTAGAGGACTCCTGTACATGAACCGTCAGTCCCTTCTGGTGTTGTTGATCAGTAAACTCCCTCTACTTCTGACACGAAGGCCAATGATTAGCTATGATTTTGAGGCTTCGGGTTTTTGTACTTGTTTTTTAGTTCCCTCTTTAGGGCCCTTTGTACAATCAGAACATCTAATGTAATTTTTGTCCCTTTAAGTATTTTGCTTTTTATGAATATATATTTTGTCTATTTCAATGCTATTAGCCACGTAGGCTTCTAAGATTTTTGAGTTGTCACTTTCAAAACTTTTCAAGCTTTTAAGCCTCTTCTCGGCGCGAGCAAGGATGACGTCTCTTCCTCACATAGGCGCAGCAGTGAAGAAATGGTCTTAGAAGGACTAATTATTGCTGGAGTCTTGTTTAGTGTAGGTGATCCTTCCCGAGGGTCCAGTTGCTTTGTGCACCGACATAGCAGAATTCGAAGCTGCTCTACGTACTAGCTCTGCACTTGGAAGAAGAAGTATAAAAAGGAATAAACATAGTGATAATTTGTTGTTCCTGCAAAATGAAATGAAGGGACAAGGGGAGCATTCTAGACGAAGATTCTAGGCCCTTTCTTGGTTAGATGGTTCGACTTTGGCATGGAAATGCGGAGTTTCATATGTTGTGCCAAAAATGTCTATATGGTCATCATCCATACTTGGCCGCTTTATTCCTATCATCTAAAATGTTAGTAGGGAATAATGAATTCATAAAACAAGTTAAAGGAGAGAAAACAAAGCTGTTGTGATTCTTTAGAAGTAGATACGTTTAAGGTGCGCCATATTCTAATTTGCCTTTACAAGCTTGTCGTCTTCGAGTTTATATGATCCTTTATATGGTATTTTGGCGATCCGACAGGGTCCTTCCCAATTTGGTCTGAGCTTTTCCACATTGGTTCTTGAGATGCCACAAATATGCTTTGGAGCACATAGTCACCTACTTTGCAATACCGAAGATTGACTTTCTTGCTGTGATACTTCTCGATCCATAATTTTTGCGCAGCCATTCAAACCAAAGTCATCTCTGTTTGTCCGCTACTTTATTGTTTGAGTCTTCGGTGATGTGTGTGAACCTTAGACTAGGTTCCCCTATTTCAACTGAGATGAGTGCCTCTAATCCATATACCAGAGGGATGGAGGTTTCTCTTTTTCTTGAGTTTGTCATTATTCGGTAAGCCCATAACACTCCAGGTAGTTCCTTCAACCATTTTCCTTTCACTTCTTTTAATCTCTTTTTTAAGTATATAAGTAGGACTTTGTTTGAATCTCGGCTTATCCGTTAGGTCTTGGATGGTACGGGGTGGAGGTGATCTTTTTGATCTGTCACTCTTCAAAAACTTTTTTCGCTCTGGAGTCGACGAAGTGTCATCCGTTGTCACACGCAATTTTCTTCGGTACTCCGAATCTTCATATTTGTTTCTCCACACAAAGTTTACCACATTCTTTTCCCTGATTTGTGAGTATGCACCCGCTTCCACCCATTTTAAGAAGTAGTCAGTTAACACAGGTAAAAATTTTATGGCCTGGTGATTGAGGTAGAGGCCCCATTATATCCACCCCCCACTTCATGAAAAGCCAAGGGGACAATATGGAAAGCAATGGCTCGGCCGACTGATATAACCGGTGCGAGAGTCCTTGACACTTGTCGTATTTTTTGAAAAAGTAGGTTGCATGATATTCCGTTCGGGACCAGTAATACCCAGCTCTAATCAATTTTCTAAATAATGACCTATCCCTGGAGTGGTTTCTGTATTGTACTTCATGGACTTCTCTCGTTACATGGTCTGTATCTCCTAGTCGCAGGCATTTAGCCAATGGTCTGTTACAAGTTTTCCAGTACAAATGTCCCTTAACGAGGCATATCTTGCCACTTGAATCATGAGTTGCGGGGAAGATTTCTTATCCTTAAGTATTTTGCTTTCTACAAATAATCAACAAATTCATTACGCCTGTCCCAAATTAAATTAGTGGTATTTACTTCTTCTCGGTTTTGATTGATCGTTTAGGGGAATAGATGGACGACCAAGTTCGCTAAAGAGTCAGCAATGTCTGCAGCTATTCCTAAATTAGCTACTGCATCCACTTTAGTGTTCTCTTCTCGAGTATTTAAGTGGACTTCCACTCCTGGAACTGGCTTCGGAGTTTTGTTACTCTTGAGAGGTATTTCTGCATGTGGGCCTCTCGAGCTGCATAAGTTCTATGCACTTGATTAATGACCAGTTGGGAGTTAGTTATTAAATCTATCCGTTCGGCCCCGAGTCCCCGAGCTATCTCGAGTCCTGCAACAACAAGCTCACATTCGGCTTCATTGTTAGTTATCAAATGACATTCACCAGTTGGGTTGACAGGCAATATTCCAAGCCCAAAGCTCTTCACATTGGACGAGCCATCTGTGAATATGTAATATTGTATCCGCTAGGGCTTGTGATTTTATAGCAGTTTAGGGTATATATGTAATATTGTATGCGCTCAACTCGACTGCCCGTTTAGCGAGTCATCCTGAAAGCTCTGTCTTGTGGAGAATACTCCGTAATGGGAAGGTAGAGACCACAAAAATGGGATGACACTGAAAATATGGTCTCAATTTTTGAGCAGCCATTATAAGTGCTAGTGCTAGTTTCTCTAAGTGCGGATACCAGATTTAAGCCTTTATTAGTGTCTTGCTTACATAGTAGACTGGAGATTGCCTACTTTTGTCCTCTCGAACCAATACAACACTTATAGTGGTCTTTGACACAACCAGGTACACTAACAGCCGTTCTCCTGATTTGGGTTTTACAACAGTGGCATATTGGATAGATACTTTTTTAAGTCCAGCAGTGCTTGTTGACATTCGGGGGTGCCATCGACGATTTTGTTCTTATTCAACGCTGCAATGATTTCATAGCTTCTTTCAAAGGAGCATCACTTCCTTTTTGTTCTTCGACACCTCGGGATACCTCAATCCCTTTTATCTGCATAGAATTAGTTTCTTACCTTTATTAGAAACTAGAAAACTAAGAAATTTACTTGAGCCAAGTCCGAAGGTACATTTCTCTGGATTTAGCTTCATGTTGTATTTTAGGAGGACCTCGAAAGCTTCCTTTAAGTGGTCTAGGTGATCATCTGCCTGTACAGATTTCACCAACATATCATCAATATAGACTTTCATGGACTTACCAATATAATCTTTATACATTCGAATGAGTAATCTTTCATATGTAGCTCTAGAATTCTTCGACCCGAATGATATAACATTGTAGCAGTAAGTCCCTATCTCGGTTATGAACAAAGTCTTTTCCTGATCTTCCGTATTCATTTTTATTTGGTTGTATCCGAAATATACATCAATATAACTCAATAGCTCGTAGCCAGTAGTGGAATCTCTAAGTTGTTCAATGTTTGATACTGGAAAATAATTCTTCATACAGGCTTTGTCTAGGTCCTTGTAGTCAACACAGACCCTCTATTTTCCATTCTTTTTAGGCACTACAACGACATTTGCCAACCACTATAGGTATTTTACTTCACGGATGAAGCCGTTAATCAGCAATTTGGTAACTTCTTCTTCCGTTTCTCGAGCCTGTTGAGGTCCAATATTCCTTTTCTCTATTTTATAAGATGGTGGTTTGGATCCACATTCAACTTGTTCACCATAATATCTATTAGAAGGCCTTCCATATTTGAATGAAACCAAGCAAAACAATCAGCATTATCTTGTAAAAATTTAATTAACTTACACTTTTGTTTGGGAGTTAGTTCCGAGCCGATGTAGACCTGTCACGAGCCAAAACTTAGCCTATCATGATGGAACCTCACGTGGTACTAGGCAAGCCGACACCTCAAAACATTTCCAACACTTTAAAATGAAAAATAAAATAACACAAGTTTAAATAAATTAAACTCTCATAAATTGGATAGAAAGTCAAAACTCAATACGGAAGTTCCCAAAACTAGGGTACCACTGAGTGCATGAGCGTCTACACAACATAAGTTTGAAAATACTATCTATGAAAAGCTGAAACTAAATACATAAAGCTGAAAGATGGGGAAGGAGAGTCAAGGTTTGCGAACGCTGGGTAGCTACCTCGAAATCTCTGAATGATTAAGCTGCTCAGATAATCAACACCCACGGTGTCCGATAGCACCTGAATCTGCACACGAAATGCAGGGTGTAGTGTGAGTACAACCAACTCCGTAAGAAACAAGACTAACTACTGGGATGAAAGTAGTGAAGAGCTTCACGAAGACAGTTCAATTACATAAAATATATAGGAAAAAAAAGGCATGCTTTCAAGTTCGACATTTAAGGCCAAAACAGTTCATTCATATCAAGTTCAATTGAAACAGAATATAGTATCTCTCAGAAACTACATGACAGTGATATGTGCCAGCTGAAATACACAGTAATGAAATCAAGTGCATATTCTCAGAATAACAGTTACTTAGTCCTCCCATTCACTCCAACCGTATAGTCACTCATTCCTCACAGTCTCTCAATTCTCCCAGACGCTCGGCACTCGTGCTTGGCACTCAGTAGGTACCTACGCTCACTATGGGTGTGCAGACTCCGGAGGGGCTCCTTCAGCCCAAGCGCTATAATAAGTCAATCGTGGCATTAATCAATAAAACATGTTACAGCGTGCAACCCGATCCTAATAAATATCCACACAATCAGGCACTCGGCCTCACTCAGTCATCAAACTCTCCAGTCTCTTGGGCTCTCAATAATCACGATAATCAGCCCAAACAGCAATGATATAATGTATCAATAAAGGACAACAGAGACTGAGATATAATATGCAAGTAAAAACTGTGACTTGTTACAAAGTGGCAATTTAGCAGATAATTCAACATGTAACACAACCTTTGTGAGTCCCTATAGTATCAACACATAGCCTATGCATGATTCTAATATGATTTGCAACTCATTTTCTATAACAAATGGAGAATATACGGATACCAACAGATTATACAACTATACAGTTCTTTGGAATTGATCAAGTCACAATTACTATGATGCACGCCCATGCACCCGTCAACTAGCATGTGCGTCACCTCAACAACAATCACATGACATTAAATTGGGGTTTCATACACACATAACCAAGTTTAGAACTATTACTTAGCTCAAACCGTGCAAATCTCTACTGCAACATGCCCTTGCCTCGCGAATCAACCTCCAAAGGCCTCGAATCTAGCCATAAACAGTTCGATACAATCAACACAGGCTAAAGGAATCAATTCTACAAGAAAATACTAAGTTATTAATCAAAAGTCAAAAAGTCACCTCAAAAGTCGGCCCCCGAGCTCACGTCTCAAATTTCGATAATAAGTCAAAAAATCCTAACACCAATTCAACCATGAGTCTATCCATACCAAAATTACTCAAATCCGATACCAAAATCTCAATCAAATCCCCAAAATTCGACCTAAGAACTTTCCTTCATTATTTCCCCAATTTTCCACCCCAAATAACAAAACTAAGTAAGAATCACTTACCCCAATCACCTACTTGAAAATCTCTCCCTGAATCGCCTCCCACCAAGCTCCCAAAATCAAATAGTGAAAATGAACTCGAACCCTCGTTTTGAAATATTTAAGTTTCTGCCCAGGTGTCCCTTCTTCGCGAACGCGACCCTCTTCTCACGTTCGCATAGCACAAACCATTCTGCCACCCAAAACCTTCTACCCGAACGTGGGTCCCTCTCGTAAACGCGATGACGAACTAACCCCAACCTTTGCGAACGCGGTTCCCCACTCATGAACGCGAAGAACAAATCTTCACCTACCTCCAGATAGGCTCAACCATCTTCCAAGTCCAAATTTCCATTCGTTAACCATCTGAAATCCACCCGAAGCCCCTGGGACCTCAACCAAACCTACCAACAAGTCCTAAAACATCATACGAACTTAGTCGAGCCTTCAAATCACATCAAACAACACTAAAACCGCGAATTGCGCATCGATTCAAGCCTAATAAACTTCTGAACTTCCAACTTCTACATACGATGTCGAAATCTATCAAATCACGTCAGATTCACCTCAAATTTTGCACAAACGTCAAAAATGACACCACAGACCTACTCAACTCCCATCCCATTCCGAACCCGGTAACCACAAAGGCCACTTTCGGTCAAACTTGCATATTTCCAGCTTTTGCCATTTCAAGTCTAATTCAACTACGATCCTCTAAATTATAATCCGGACACACTCCTAAGTCCAAAATCACCCAGTGGAGCTAGCAAAACCATCCAAACTCCATTCTGGAGTCATTTACACATAAGTCAATGTCTGGTCTACCTTTTCAACTTAAATTTCTAATCTTGAGACTAAGTGTCTCTATTCATTCCGAAACCTCTACGGACCCGAAACAACTACCCCGGCAAGTAACATAACAACAATTAAACATGGAATGAATAGTAAAAGGGGAAACAGGGCTGCAACCCTCAAAATGACCAGCCCGGTTGTTACATCCTCCCCCTCTTAAACAAACGTTCATCCTCGAACGGGTCTAGAAACGTACCTGAAGTCTCAAATAGGAGTGAATATCTACTCCGCATCTCCCGCTCGGTCTCCCAAGTAGCCTCCTCATCTGGTTGATCTCTCCACTGCCCCTTCACTGGAGCTATGTCCTTTGACCTCAACTATCGAACCTGCCGATCCAAAATGGCCACCGGCTCCACATCAGAACTCAAATCACCATCCAACTGAACCGTGCTGAAATCCAAAACATAAGACGGATCACCGACATACTTCCGGAGCATAGAAACATGAAATACTAGATGCACACTCGACAAACTGGGTGGCAAGGCAAGCTTGTAAGCCACCTCTCCAATCCTCTGAAGTACCTCAAACGACCTAATACACCGAGGGCTCAACTTGCCCTTCTTCCCAAACCTCATAACACCCTTCATGGGTGAAACCTTGAGCAGTACCTTCTCCCCGACCATGAATGCAACATCATGAACCTTCCTATCGGCATAACTCTTCTGTCTAGACTGTGCCGTGTGAAGCCGATCCTGAATCAATTTAACCTTGTCCAAAGCATCCTGAACCAAGTTAGTACCCAATAGCCTAGCTTCCCCCGGCTCAAACCAACCCACCAGAGATCGATACCGTCTCCCATACAAAGCCTTATACGGAGCCATCTAAATGCTTGACTGGTAGCTGTTGTTGTAGGCAAACTCTGTGAGTGGCAGAAATTGATCCCAAGAACCCCTGAAACCAATAACACAAACGCGTAGCATGTCCTCCAATATCTTAATAGTGCGCGCTGACTGTCTGTCCGCCTGAGGGTGAAATGTTGTGCTCAACTCAACATGGCTCCCCAACTCTCACTGTACTGCTCTCCAAAACTACGTGCCACGATCTGAAATGATGGACACTGGCATCCGTGAAAGCAAACAATCTCGCGTATGTAAATATCAGCCAACCGCTCCAAAGAATAAGTAGTCCCAACTGGAATGAAGTGCACATACTTGGTCAGTCGATCCACAATCACCCAAATATCATCAAATTTCCTCGAAGTCTATGGGAGCCCAACTCAAAAATCCATGGTGATACACTTTCATTTCCACTATGGAATCTCAAGCCTCTAAAGCAATCCACCCGGTCTTTGACGTTCATACTTCACCTGCTGGCAATTTAGGCACCGAGCTACAAACCCCACTATATCCTTCTTCATTCTCCTTTACCAATAGTGCTGCTTAAAGTCCTGGTACATCTTTGCAGCACCCCGATTATTGGAATACCGCGAACTGTGGACCTCTTCAAGAATCAAGTCATGTAACCTATCTACATTGGGCACAAAAATCCGACCCTGTATCCTCAACACCCCATCATCCCCAATAGTAACATCCCTGGTGTCACCGTGCTGAACCATGTCCTTAAGGACAAGCAAATGAGGATCATCATACTGGCTGAAAGCTAGAACCCAACTGGGCTTCGAAACATCTAATCTCACAAACTGGTTGGCCAAGGCCTGAACATTAACAACAGGAGGTCTCTCACTAACAGGAATGAATGCAAGGCTACCCATACTAAATCCTTTTGTTTGAACAAGTGTTGGAGACTCCGATGATCAGTAAATACCTCACAAGACATAGCGTACAGATAATTCCTCCTAAACTTCAATGCATGAACGATGGCAGCCAACTCCAAATCACGAACATGGTAGTTCTTCTCATGAGGCTTCAACTGATGCGAAGCATAAGCAATCACTCTACCCTCCTGCATCAAGACGCACCTAATACCGATTTGAGAAGCATTACAATAAAATGTATAAGAGCCTGAAGCTGAAGGAAAAACTAGAACTGGAGCTGCAATCAAGGCAGTCTTGAGCTTTTGAAAGCTCTCCTCACACTCATCCTACCACCTGAAACGAGCACCCTTATGGGTCAATTTGGTCAAGAGCGATTCAATAGACGTGAAACCCTCCACAAAGCGACGATAATAATTGGCCAAGCCGAGAAAGCTCCGAATCTCCGTAGCTGAGGACGGCCTGAGCAAACTCTAAACCGCCTCTATCTTCTTCGGATACACCTGAATCCCCTTACTGGACACCACGTTCCCCAAGAACGCTACCGAACTAAGCCAAAACTCACACTTGGAGAACTTGGCATAAAGCTTCTCCTCCCTCAACCGCTGTAGTACAATCCTCAAATGCTGGGCATGCTCCTCCTGGCTACGAGAGCACACCAGGATATCATCAATGAATACTATGACAAACGAGTCAAGGTAAGGTTGAAATACACTGTTCGTCAGATGCATGAACGCTGCTGGGGCATTGGTCAGCCTAAAAGATATTACAAGGAACTCATAATGACCATAACGGGTCCTGAAAGCCGTCTTTAGAGTATCCGAGTCCCGAATCTTCAATTGGTGATACCCAGACATCAAATCAATCTTAGAGAACACCCTTGCTCCATAAAGCTGGTACGGTAAATCATCAATGCACGGCAAACGGTACTTGTTCTTGATTGTAACTTTGTTCAACTGCCTATAGTCGATGCACATCCACATAGTACCATCCTTCTTCTTCACAAACAGAACTAGTGCATCCCAAGGTGACACACTAGGCCTAATAAACCCTTTATCAAGAAGTTCCTGAAGCTGTTCTTTCAATTCCTTCAACTCAGCTGGTGCCATACAATATGAAGGAATAGAAATGGGCTGAGTACCCGGCACCAAGTCAATACCAAAGTCAATATCCCTATCAGGTGGCATGCCCGACAGGTCTGTAGGAAACACTTTCGGAAAATCTCGCACATCGGAACAGAATCAATAGTAGGAGTATCAGCACCAACATCCCTCACAAATGACAAATAATATAAACAACCCTTCCCAACCATCCGTTGGGCCTTCAGATATGAAATCACTCTGCTGGGAACATAATCTAGAGAACCTCTTCACTCGATCCTTGGCAACCCCGGCATCGCCAACGTCACGGTCTTAGCATGACAATCCAGCATAGCATGACATGGAGACTACCAATCCATACCCAAGATTACGTCAAAATCAACCATACTAAGCAATAAGAGATTAACTCTAGTCTCCAATCTCTCAATAGTCACTACATATGACCGATATACACGGTCCACAACAATAGCATCGCCAACTAGCGTGGATACATGAACAAATGATACTAAGGACTCACGGGGCATATATAGATATGAGCAAAATACGATGATACATGCGAATAAGTGGAACCGAGGTTAAATAATATAGAAGCATCCCTGTGGCATACTGGGACAATACCTGTGATCACTACATCTGAAGCAATAGCATCTGGCCTGGTAGGAATAACATAGAATTGGGCCTGATCACCACCTGATCGGCCTCCCCCTCTAGGGTGACACACAGCTTCCTAGGCTCCACCCCGAGCTGGCTGGCGGGTGGTGAAATAACTAGTGTGGAAGTCGCAGCCTGACTCCCGGCGACGAGGACACTGTCTCCACATATGCCCAAACTCCCCGCACTCGAAACAACTCCCTGGTAGTGGTGGTGGGGACTGAATCGGGCCCCAAGTACCAAAGTAACTGCTAGAAGGACCTGACATAGATGAAACCTGAACTGATGAAGCACAGGATGAACTCTAAGCTGGAGTGGCACAATGAGATGACTGACCATGACGAGCACTGTATGAACCCCGACTTGATTTGACGACTACTACTACGATTAACTACTAAAAATTAGGCAATTAACAATTGATCATAAAAGAGAGCAGATGAGCAACGAAGAAATATCAATGAGAGAAATAAGGGTTATTGACTAGATAGGTGTAAGATAATTGACGCGAGATCCAATTCTTGAGTTAGTTCACTCTATAATACTGTTGATTCTCACGAATTCAACAGATAATCAGATTATACTTGATGTTAATATTCCTCTTTTGATTAAATGATTAATTCAGTAACTAATCCAATTGAAGCACGGTAAAATATTGCAACAATAAAATGATGGGTATGATCTAAAGGGTAACTTCTCACGAATATTTTCCTATTTTTATGTTTGATTAACAATTCAAGAGGCTTTTTCGGTTACCTATTTGAATAAGGAATTTAAAATAGAGCATAAGATGTGAAGATATTCAATATCAAACTCCTCTTTCGATTAAGCAAAATAATAAATAACTCCACGATACAAATTAAATCTCCATCAATTAATTCCAACAATTATCAAGATTCGAATCCCTAATCAAGCTATCAAAACACCATATCTGTCAACACCCTAATGGAAATTACTCCATAGCAATGGAAAAAGTCATCTCAATAAGGTTTAAGAACAAAGAAAACATCAATGCTAATTATTCGATACAAACTCCCTTATTGGACCGATTGTTGATTGAAATTGATGAATTCTTGAGTCTTCTTGCCTTGGTTGGTTCTCCAATCTTTTGTAGGTCAAAAGTCCCTTCAAAAACGTATTTTTGGTGTATTTATACCTTGTAGGAACGGGCTCGGACGAAACTACCATTTCTTAGCCGAAACAGAAAATTACTCTGACAAAGTCTTACAGGCGCGCCGCGCCGTGCGGCGCAGCAGTGCTATTTACTCATAGTAATTCTTCTCATCTTCTTGTCCACTTTTTGACCACCACGATGAACTGGGCGAGCCACCTGTGCATGCCTGTAAGGATGACCCCTACTGTGCTAAAACTGACCCCTAGAAGGAACACCGCTGAAACCACCCAATCCACGAGGCCTCTTGGCCTCCCTCTCCTCACGCTCCTGGCTACGAACCATCTCTAGCCGCCGAGCAATATCGACCACCTCATCGAACCGAGCACCAAATACACTCTCCCGAGTCATAGCAAAATGCAATTTGGTAGGTGAGGCCATCAATAAACCTCCTAATCCTCTCCCTCTCAGTGGGAACCAACCAAACTGCGTGACGAGCCAACTCTGAAAATCTAATCTCATACTGGGTCACAGACAGGCCATCCTGATGTAGCTACTCAAACTGCCTGCGCAGCTCCTCCCTACGGGTCGGTGGAACAAACTTCTCCAAGAAGAGAACAGAGAACTCATGCCATGAAAGTGGTGTAGCACCGACTAGCTTGCTCCTCTCATAGGCCTCCCACCATCTAAAGGCAGCTCCAGTAAACTAAAAAGTAGTGAACGAGACCCCGCTGGTCTCCAGAATACCCACGGTATGAAGAATCCACTAACACCTACCGAAGAAGTCCTGAGGAACATCTGACTCAGCCCCACTGAATGATGGAGGTTGGAGTCTCCCGAACCTCTCTAGTCTCTTCTGCTCATACTCACTCATAACGAGACCCACATGGGCCTGAGCAGCTGCAACCGCCTGGACTGGAAATACCCCTAGCATCTAAATTCCTTGCATCATTCTCTCTGGAGTACGGGTGCGGGTGTCACGACCCAAGCTGGAGGGTTTGTCACGACCCAAGCCGGAAGGGCCATGACGGGCACCCAGACCCTGCTCGCCGAGTGCCGACGTACCTATCATCAAACCTCTCTTAATGTCTATAAAGCTGACGAGATCAGAATAAATAGCAAACAATAATCCTTACCAACTCAAACTCTCCGATAATAACATGTACATACATATATAACGTGGCCAACAAGATTGTTATGCAAAAATTATACAATAAAAATACTTTTGCCGACAAGGCAATCTCACTATACATAAGTCAACCCCTTGTCTATGAGCCTCTATGGGAAGAAAAGTAATGCAGTCTGTGTCAGAACAGGGCCCCGACATACCCATAATGCCTATAACAAAATGTATACCAAGACAAGTCCGGAGGAGGGATCTCGCTAATATCCGCTGAACTGGATAGCCTACTATGGTGGGGGAGCCTCGTCTATATGTCTATTCGAACCTGCAGCACGACATGCAACGTCCACAAATAAAAGGACGTCAGTACGAATAAGGTACTGAGTATGTAAGACAGGAAAACATAATATGAGGACAGTAATATGCGTCGAGATAAGAAACATACAACCTGTATCATCTGAGTGCCTCTGAGGGCGACTAACCATGAAATGCCTGATGTGCAAATGCATATACTTATATCCTTTGTAAAATCATCATATATATAT
>MCJB01001224.1:0-15993 GCA_002018475.1 Nicotiana obtusifolia | reverse complement strand
TATATATATATATATATATATATATAATACGCCTCTGTGGGCCTCATCATCATCATACCCAACTGATCTGTGGTTGCACAATAGGTGCCGTACCCGGCCGACTATACCGCGGCTCGGTAGAGTAAAATAGCTGTCGACTATAGCGCGACTCAGTAAAGTAAAAACATATACATATGTATAGTTGCACAATAGGTGCCATACCCGGCCGACTATAGCGTGGCTCGGTAGAGTAAAATAGATAATGCATGCTGGACTCATAGAAATCACACTTTCTGATCCTTTCAAAGTGACGTAAGGTTGAAGGAACAACACACATCAATCCTCCCATAAGAGGGGAACAATATAAGCACTCCTAACTTCTAAGAGTAGAGTATCTTTGAGGGCTCGTTCATTGAATTATGTGTAATCAGAGTCGTGCAAATTATCATACTCCTTAGTCTACAAAAAAAGAAACGATTCTATCGTTATCCTCTAAGCGTTATAGTTATTATTAATCACAACCCTGAATTTATATGGTGTTTCCCCACACCCTTCTTCCTCCAAAACTCCACAAAAATAGTAGTAAAACACGTAGCCCAATAATTACGCAAAACCAACCACAACCCAGTCCGCTATAAGTGGAACTCACGGCTTCCGACCACCGTTCCGTGAGTTCTTACATGCATAGAACCAATTATCAAGAATTCCCAGGAGAAAGAGTGTATGAAAGAGAGCAGTAACTTACCTCGCCTGTTGGATAACTCAGTCCTCTTCCTTGGTTCTTCAACCTCTAGGTTTTACTCCCAATTAGGGCTTGAAAGAGAGAGAAAATCGGTTAGGGCCTCTCCTTAGTTCTTCAATCTCTAGATTTCTCTCCCCAATTAGAACTTGAAGGAGAGGAAAAAATTGATTAGGGTTTGTGTGAGATTTTTGAGAAGGGGTTGCAGGGGTTCTATTTCGTTTGAGATGTCTGAGGTAAGGATGACATAACTAAGTTTATAATCCCTTAAAAGCTCTCTCTTGGCCGACTTTGGAACTTTTATTCTTGTCTTTTAATTGGAAAATAAGTGACGCACGTGCCTGTCACCTACCAGTCTGCGATCTTATTTACGTCGCAGAACCAACATGCGGTTCGCATTCTGGACGCGAATCTCAGCCCAGAAATCTGTCTCATTCTGCGACATAGGAGGTCTGATTTACGGTCCGCATTTTGGAAGTGCGACCGCATATTGACCGCATTCCTGACGTAGATTTCTGCCCAGAAATCTGTTTTAGTCTGCGATACATTAGGTACGATATGCGGTTCGCATTTTAGAAATACGACCACACTTATGACAGCATTTATGGCATTGATCTTTGTCCAGAAATCTGTCTTGGTCTGCGATTTTAGCGTGAGAAAATGCAGCTCGCGTGAGGGTTTTGCGGTAACATACCCAGCTTTGCGAAGCCTTTTGCTCTTTTCTTGACTTTTTGAACTCTTTTCCGGTTCTTAGGCCCTTATATTTAGACTATCTTACGGCGCAATCTAATGTACGCATTTAGGGGTTGTAACAGCGGGAGTCCGAGTACCTCCCACTGCCTGAGAAGTGGCTGGTGCGGTTTGAATAGAAATTGCCTGAGCAAGGCTAGTGCACACTGTCAAAATCTGAGCCAAAGTCTGAAAATATTGTTTATGAAAAGCTGAAACTAAATACATAAAGCTGAAAGATAAGGAGGGAGAGTCATGGTCTGTGAACGCCGAGCAGCTACCTCGAAATCTCTGAATGATCAAGCTGCTCAGATAATCAACACCCACCGTGTCTGACAACACCTGGATCTACACACGAAGTGCAGGGTGTAGCATGAGTACAAATAACTCAGTAAGTGACAAGACTAACTATTGGACTGAAACTAGTGACGAGCTTCACGGAGATAGCTCAATTACGTAAAATATAATACAGGAAAAATAGACATGCTTTCAATTTCGACATTTAAGGCTAAAACAGTTAATTCATGTCAAGTTCAGTTGAACAGGATATAGTATCTCTCAGAAACTACATGACAGAGATATGAGCCAGCTGAAGTACACAGTAATGAAATCAAGTGCATATTCTCAGAATAACAGTCACTAAGTTCTCCCACTCACTTCAACCGCACAATCCTTCATTCCTCACGGTCACTCACTTCTCCCAGTCGCTCGGCACTCGTACTCGCACTGAGTAGGTACCTGCGTTCATTGTGGGTGTGCAAACTCCGGAGGGGCTCCTTCAGTCCAAGCGCTATAATAAGTCAATCGTGGCATTAATCAATAAAACATGCTGCGGCATGCAGCCCGATCCAAATAAATATCCACACAATCAGGCCCTCAGCCTCACTCAATCATCAAACTCTCCAGTCTCTCGGGCTCTCAATAATCATGATAATCAACCCAAACAACGGTGATATTATGTTTCAATAAAGGACAACAGAGACTAAGATATAATATACAAATAAAAACTGTGACTGGGTACAAAGTGGCAATTTATCATATAATTCAACATGTAACACAACCTCTGTGGGTCCCTATAGTATTAACACATAGCCTACGCATGATATCTAGTATAATTTGCAGCTCATTTTCTATAACACATAGAGAATATACGGATACCAATAGATTATACAACTATGCAGTTCCTTGGAATTGACCAAGTCACAGTTACTATGGTGCACGCCCACGCGCCCGTCACCTAGCATGTGCATCACCTCAACACCAATCACATGACACAAAATTCGGGGTTTCATACCCTCAGAACCAAGTTTAGAACTGTTACTTAGCTCAAACCGTGTAAATCTCTACTGAAGCACACCCTTGCCTCGCGAATTGGCCTCCAAATGCCTCGAATCTAGCCACAGACAATTCGATACAATCAACAAGGGCTAAAGGAATCAATTCAACAACAAAATACTAACTTATTAATCAAAAGTCAAAAAGTCAACTCAAAATTTAGCCCCTGGGCCCACATCTCGGAATTCGAATAAAGTCACAAAATCCGAAGACCAATTCAACCACAAGTCCTTCCATACTAAAATTACTCAAATCCGATACCGAAATCTCAGTCAAATCTCCAAAATTCAGCCTAAGAACTTTTCTCCAGTTCCCCTAGTTTTCCGCCTCAAATCACTAATTAAATGATGAAATCAAAGACATAAACATGGAATTTAACCAAAACTAACTAAGAATCACTTACCCCAATCACCCACTTGAAAATCTCTCCAAGAATCGCCTCTCGCCGAGCTCTCAAAATCAAATTGTGAAAATGAACACAAACCCTCATTTTGAAATATTTAAGTTTCTGCCCAGGTGACCCTTCTTCGTGAACGCGACCCTCTTCTCGCATTCGCGTAACACAAAGCATTCTGCCTGATGCAGGCCAACCTGATCAAGCTACGTTCATGTCTTGGAAGAAGCTACGTTCATGCTATCATTGCGCAATGATGGAAGAAGCGGGTAGCATGTCGAATAAGACAAGAAAAGGCATTAATTAGCCTTGGAGAAGAGCCAAGCGTTCACACATCTTGTGTTGGACGAAATATTTGTGGATGATGTACATTTTTGTTTATGTTATATTATTGTGTTGCTGTGGAAGACATTAATTCTTACTTGTTTGATCCTGCGTGACTATTTTTTAAACTTAGCCAAATTGTGGCCTTTTTGTTAGTTATCTGTTTCCTAGTTGATTTAGGTTAACTAGTTATTCTTTTCCTATTTGATTTAGGTAAAGGCTCATTCTATATAAGCCTAATGACTACATTATTTTCAGCACCTTACATTAATTTTACAAAGAAATTTGGGCCAAGCCTTTTGTGCTTCCAAACGTGTGACTTTAACTTGTCCAATTTTGGTGTGATTCAAAATTGAACTTGTTTCCTTGTTTGATCGAACAATTTTGAAGATCATCGTTATCTTGAGGGTCGTTCGTATAGTATACGTACTCCTTGATTTCATCAAAAAGGTAAGTAGACTAGTTCCTACTTGTTGTCTTGATAATTCATAGAGCGTCTCGCATCTATCTTTTGTTTTCTTGTTTCCGCATTTAATATTGCATCATTTGGTATCAGAGCTTGGAAAGGGTTTGTTCTTACAATCCCAATCCCGTTCTTCGTGCCTTAGTTTTTAGGTTCTTTGTCTTTAATATTGTTTTTTTGATAATAAAAAAAAAATAAAAAAACGTGACCAAAAAAAAAAAGAAAGAAAAACCGAAAGTTGATACTTGATTGAAGTTGTTAAATCATCTAGGGATTGAAGTCTTGAAGATTAATTGATAAAGAAATGTTCTTGAACCAAATCTTGAAGTTCTTGATCTTTAGAAACCGATAACCTTGAAATCTTGAAACTCTAATTGGAATCTTGAAAGGAGCACGTTTGATCTTGAAAGAATCTTGAAGTTCTTGAGCATTAATTTGTTGTTTTTGAAGGGATTCTTGAAAAACGTGTAAGGGGGCCTAAAATGTGTAAGGGAGGCCGAATTTGGGAGGAGAAGGAGGAGGAGTAGGAAACCCTAATTCTAGTCCAAGAAGGAAACAACTCCCAATCCAAAAGGGAGAAGTTTTAAGGAGTTGAAATTCTATTTGGACAAGGAGAGGAGGGGCGAATTTGTGTTGGAAAAGGAGAAGGGGAGCCAAAAATCCTAAGAGCTAAGGAGAGATGGTTGGTATTCTCCAAACTAAAGTGGGAAAGCTTAAAAAATTTCCTTCCCTTTACTATTCGAAATTCCTTCTTGAATTACATTAATTCTAATTAGTAATTCTTAGGTAATTTACTACTTAAGTAATTACTAATCTTTGAGCTTGTAGGACCTCGTGCTAAAACTCAGAATTTCACTTTCTTAGATAATTCTTGGCTTCTTGTACTCACTTAAAAAGTTGTCCGCCTATCGAGTCACATAAACTCACTCACCCCGAAGAAACTATTGAACTTGTGAACTTGAAAGGTCACTAAGGAACTTGATCAATTACAGGAAGCCAATTTGAGGACAAGTACGAAATCCTACACAAAATTTGAGTGAATCCGAGAGTCATTCAAAAAGTGAGAGAAAGTATTTTTAACTAACCTTAACACATTCTCTAGTCTTGTTTCTTTTGCAGGTACATGGCTACGGAAGGAGAAAAGGTTGTGACCGTCGTTGCTTTATCCGATCTTTGGGCTGAAGTAAGGGCGCTTAGTATCCGAATGGAGAACATTGAAAAATCTGCTAGCAATCAGAAACATGCCGGAGAAGGGACTAGTGACGATTCCACCGTCAGTCCCAATCAGTTTGCAGGATTGGCTCGCCAAAACGAGCTGAGGGACGGAGGTGCTCAAAATGTAAGGACCTTGGGGATTCCCCGGGGTATTATACCACCAGTAATGCCAGCTCGGAGAAACGTAGCACCCGTCAGGGACATGAGGGCAACCTGAGAGGATGATCAACCCGAGTTTGATGATGATTTAGGGCAACAGAATTCCAGGGTAAGGCAACTAAATGGGGGCCGAGACTACATGGGAAGACGTGGTTATGATCGTTGTCCGAGAGGGAGACAGAGGTTTTGGTGGAAGGAATTTAGACCATGAGTTAGATGAATATGCTGAACATTATGAGGACTTCCAACCGATCCAACCGATCCGAGGTGGCCGAGAAAATGTCCGAGATAATGGTTTGAACAGTGTCAAGGTTACTATCCCTGCTTTCAAAGGAACTAGTGATCCTGACCGATTTTTAGAATGGAAACGTCAAGTTGAGCGGATATTTGAAATAAATGATATGACTGAGGAGAAAAAGGCTACATATGCCATTGCTTCTTTCGAGTCCTATGCTTCTACTTGGTGCGAGGCTGAGAAAAGATCCAGAGTTAGGTATAAACAGCCTGCACGCATAACATGGTTGGAATTGAAGCAAATAATGACCTGTAAGTATGTAAACCCACGGCACAAGCAAGAGCAGTTACGGAGGTTGTATGACTTGAAGCAAGGGTTGAAGTCCGTGGAAGAATACTATGATGACTTTGAGAAAATTCGCCTATCACTTGACATGGAAGACAAAGAAGAAGATGAGGCTATCATCCGGTTCAAGAATGGGTTGAATAATGATATATCCAATCAGTTGAGGCTACATGCATTTGTTGCTTTTCATGATGTATTCTTAGCTGCTATTGAAGCTGAAAAGGTGATTAAAGAAAGTAGAGCAGCTCGCTATAGAGGGGGTTCCGATTCCACTTCCATACGTCGAAACAAAGAGTGGAAAACACCAAACACTGGGGGAGGAAGCCAAAGCCGAGAGCTTAAGAAACCAACCCAAGCTGCGACACCTAAACCAGATCCTAAGGGGTCCGGAGATATTTCTAAAACTCAACTCAACTTGCCTAGTGCATCTTCCTTTCAATGTCATAAATGCAAAGGATATGGACATTTTGCTAAGGATTATTTTACACGGAGGAGTATGCTAATTCTTGATGATGGTATTGTGTGTGAGATAGAAAGTGAAGAGGAGATTGAGGAAGATAAGGGGACGGAATTGGTTGAGTGCAGCGAAGAGGAGTCGGAAGATGAGGAGTGAATATGTGCTTAGTGGTGCATAGGAACTTGAGTACTATGAGCGTAAAAGAGGAAGGAGATGTGCAGCGTGAGAACTTGTTTCATGTTAGATGTAGGGTGAAGGGAAAGGTGTGCTCGATGATAATTGATTTAGGTAGTTGCACTAATGTAGTGAGCCACACATTAGTGACTCAACTTGATATACCTACGATGAAACATCCCCATCCTTATCGATTGCAGTGGTTAAGCGAATGTGATGAGTTGAAGGTGGTAAAGCAGGCACTTAATAAGTTCAAGGTAGGAGCTTATCAAGATGAATCTTATGCGATATAGTGCCTATGCAGGCGTGCCATTTACTGTTGGGCAGGCCTTAGCAGTTTGATGGGTGTGTTGATCATGATGGAAAGGCCAACACTTATACGGCCAAGCTGAAGGGCAGAGTTATGTACTTAAGCCCTTAACACCTAAACAGGTTAGTGATGATTACAAGCGCATGTGGGAGCAGAAAGAGACGACTAGAGCTAAGGGTGTTTGTCTGGTTCATAATGGTGTTTACATGAGGTCTAATGATGAAGTTTCTACTAACGTTCACCCCTTGCCTAGTGTTGTTGATTATGTTTTGCAGAAATATGTGGACATGTTTGCCCCACGGGGAGTTGGTTCATTCTAAGTATTGCAGGAGACCAATAACAACGCCTATGTTATATACCTACCTGGTGAGTATAGTGTTTCTAAGACGTTCAACGTTTCTAACTTAACTCCTTGTGTTGCAGGTAGTGTCTCTTTGAAAGATGAAGATGGTTCGATTTCGAGGACGAAATCATCTCAAGAAGGGGAGAATGATGCAGGCCAACCTGATCAAGTTACGTTCATATCTTGGAAGAAGCTACATTCATTCTATGATTGCGCAATGATGGAAGAAGTGGGTAGCATGTCGGATAAGATAAGAAAAGGCATTGATTAGCCTTGGAGAAGAGCCAAGCGTTCATACATCTTGTGTTGGACGAAATATTTGTGGATGATGTACATTTGTGTTTATGTTGTATTATTGTGTTGCTATGGAAGACATTAATTTTTACTTGTTTGGTCCTGCGTGACTATTTTTTAAACATAGCCAAATTGTGGCCTTTTTGTTAGTTATTTGTTTCCTAGTTGATTTAGGTTAACTAATTATTCTTTTCCTATTTGATTTAGGTAAAGGCTCATTCTATATAAGCCTAAAGACTACATTATTTTCAGCACCTTACATTAATTTTACAAAGAAATTTGGGCCAAGCCTTTTGTTCTTCCAAACGTGTGACTTTAACTTGTCCAATTTTAGTGTGATTCAAAATTGAACTTGTTTCCTTGTTTGATCAAACAATTTTGAAGATCATCGTTATCTTGAGGGTCGTTCGTATAGTATACGTACTCCTTGATTTCATCAAGAAGATAAGTAGACTAATTCCTACTTGTTGTCTTGATAATTCATACAATGTCTTGCTTCTATCTTTTGTTTTCTTGTTTCGCGTTTAATATTGCATAACTGCCACCCAAAACCTTCTACGCGAACCCGAGGTCCCTCTCGCGAATGCGATGACGAACTGACCCCAACCTTCGTGAACGCGGTTCCCCACTCTCGAACGTGATGAACAAATTTTCACCTGCCTCCAGGTACTCTTCGCGAATGCGGGACTCCTATCGCGAACGCGAAGAAGGAAACTAGACACCAGAAATCTGCAGCCTCAGCCATCTTCCAAGTCCAAATTCCCATCCGTTAGCCATCCGAAATCCACCCGAGGGCTCCGGGACGTCAACCAAACCTACCAACAAGTCCTAAAACATCATTACGAACTTAGTCGAGCCTTCAAATCACATCAAACAATGCTAAAATCACGAATCGCGCATCGATTCAAGTCTAATAAACTTTTGAACTTCCAACTTCTACATACAATGCCGAAACTTATCAAATCACGTCAGATTGATCTTAAATTTTGCACACACGTCACAAATGACACCACGGACCTACTCCAACTCCCGGAACCCCATTCCGAGCCCGGTAACCACAAAATCCACTCTCGGTTAAACTTCTAAATATCCAACTTTTGCCATTTCAAGTCTAATTCAACTACGAACCTCCAAATCACAATCCGGCCAGACTCCTAAGTCCAAAATCACCCAACGGAGCTAACGGAACCATCAAACTCCATTCCAGAGTCGTTTACACATAAGTCAACATCCAGTCAACCTTTTCAACTTAAACTTCCAACCTTGAGACTAAGTATATAATTCATTCCGAAAGCTCTCCTGACCCGAACCAACTACCCGGTAAGTCATATAACAATTAAGTAGGGAATGAGCAATAAATAAAAAAAAGGGCTACAACTGTCAAAACAACCGGTCGGATCGTTATAAGACCTTCCTTTCCGACCAATGAATCTCACCACAAAAGAAAGTCAAAATTGTGACGGAAATCTTGTGACAGATAGGTCCATCACAAATTTGTGACAGATGTTTGACAGATTTGTTATTCTTTTCTATTTCATCATAAATTTAGAAGCATTTAGTCCGATTTTTAATTCTTTTCTATTTCATGGTTTGCTCAATTCTCAGTAAGACTTTGCCGGAACAAGTACTATGGTGAAGTGAATATCATCATCGCCCCATCTCTGATACTTGAAATTTATGAAAATATCTTAGTGGGTCTTCATCAAACATGTTAGAATAGACAAATCGTGAAGTGAAAAACCTAAATGAGTTAGTTTCTCAACTAGTAAACTAAAAAGAAAAATTGAATTTTTACTGATAATTGATCTTTTAAAGATAATTTAATTTATTTCGTTTTATATTTGAGTTTTGAGATATGGAAGGTTTTTTTATTTTTAATTTCTTGTGTATATACAAGTAAAGAACTTTATTAGAAGTTCCCTTTAGTTATTTGGATTAACCATGTAGAAATGATGTATTTATATAATTTTATTTCTTTGTATGTTAAAATGAGATATTGCGTTGCCCTTTCTCTTCAAGAATGCAATGGTGTTTGTATTAATGGTTTAACAAGCTCATGAATGTTATTTTGCCTCTTATTTTCAAGTCAACTATTGATAGGAAAATGTGAAAAATACAAATATACAAAAGGGGGAAGGGGGATTCCTAGCTCCTGGTATAACACTATGGCATGTTCAGCTTCATATTTAATTCTTTGATTGTATAATGTAAACTATATAGTGCTAATAATAACTTTTGATGGAGAATCACTGTCTAGTGATTTTTACATATGAATTTGGTAGAATCTGGTATCTCCAACTTGCAACATCGATCTTAATTCTCTTTGATTTTTCTTATAATATAAATTTATATATTTGGTTTTCTGCTCAAGTCCATAATTTTTATGTAAGCTATTCTGTTTATTATCATGTAAGTTATAGTATTATTATTATTATTATTATTATTATTATTATTATTATCTGTGTTAGAGCATATAATATGAATTCTAATCGTGAGTGGATGTATGCTAGATTAGAAAATGAATTAATTAATCCTAGGTTTATTACTGGAGTTGAGGAGTTTGTTGCAGTAGCTAAAAGTCATCCACAATGCATGTATGGCGAAAAGCTAAGATGTCCTTGTAGTTATCATAAATGTCGGAACAAAAATATTTTAGATGAGATTACAGTTATGGTACATCTTGGGAGATACGGTTCTGTACCAAATTATCATCGTTGGTATCACCAGTGGGAAAGTTATTGTCCATATCCAAGCATGCATAATGTTAATTGTTTACCCTTAAAACCGGATAACAATTGAATTTGTTCGTAGTGTTAAGGATTCGTGAACCAATTTGATACAAGATAAAAATATAATGTAAATGACCAGAAAATTGTAAGAGAAAAAGAATGACCAAACCACAAATATGTAATAATTGACGATGAATTGTATGGAATGGAGAAGTATCTCGATGAACAGTAGATACAATATTGGATTCTGATGAACCGCAGATATAATAAGGAATAACAGTAAAATATATTGTCTTTTTGCTTTTCTGAATTAGTTGCCTTACAATGGAGGGCCTCAGCCCTCTTATAGATAAATGTAAGAGTCATAAATAAAGTAGGGAACTGATTACAAGGTAAATGGGAACTGATTACAAGGTAAATCCCATTAATTACGGGATTGACTATCCTTAAATGATGGCATAAAGGTTATAATGGTTGAGATAATTACTCCTGCGCGAGATATTCGGGATTGGCGAGATACATGGTCCGGGGCCGATCCTTAGTCACGAAGCGTTCCCTGACCGACCACATCGATTATCTCATTTCGGTTGCTTCATCCTGCTCGCCTGACTTGTTGATCCCGGACCGGGGCGGCCCGGCCTCATATTATACCCGAACCCGACTTCACTTGATTGTATCCGACCCAATACAGATAGTCCCCTCGTTTATTGGAGAGTAAGGACAAAAAACGATATGAGTTACCAAACCTCGGGCTCATTAACCAGGCGATCGACACTACCACAAAACGTGTCGTGGAAACACAGCTGTCAAAACTGCTTATCCCCAAAAAGATTTTATGTATCACGGCAGCGCAGTGACGCGCACAACCGCCAATGCAGGCAATCATTGCCCACCTTTTGCAGAACCTAGTACTTTTCGATTGCATTAAATGCGTGCATTTAATGCCACATACCTCGTGCTTTGTACTACCGTTTTTTGAAAAAGTATAAATACTTCCTTCCCCTTTAGATTGATCCGTTTGTCTTCACGTATTAACTCACTTTATCCTCACGCATTAACTCACTTTGTCTCTTTCGAACCCTCTATGCGCAGACTCTTCATCTCCTTCTTCGCAAGACCTTCTGAATCCCTTTGCTTTCTTCTACTTCCATGGCTAAAACATCCAAGTCGGTTCCTCAAAGACAAGCGTCCCCCGCTCAGCCTGTTGAAGAGGCTGAACCCATCGGTATTGAAGAGCCTTCTGCGGAACCTCCATTGAAGGCATTCATACCAACAGGATGTTATATAGGCACCGACTTCAAAGTCGAGAAGGCATCTTCGGTGCCCGGTCGGGGTGAACTGGTCTCGGA
This sequence comes from Nicotiana obtusifolia, assembly GCA_002018475.1. NCBI lineage: Eukaryota > Viridiplantae > Streptophyta > Magnoliopsida > Solanales > Solanaceae > Nicotiana > Nicotiana obtusifolia. Next base: position 4,420 of record MCJB01001224.1, on the reverse strand, counting down.
TTTTATTAGTTTGATCACCCCACAATATCTTGACAGGGTGAAGGCTGACTGTCACTGGACTGACAAGGAGGTAGTAATACCTTCTCCTACCGAAGCCATAACCACGCATGTGGAGGGATACCTTAGTGTATATACCTATCCATTTACGCTAGGGCCTGTAGATACTATGATTGTAGAGTTTTGTAGGAGATATCAGGTTACCTTAGCCCAAGTACATCCCTCCATGTGGCGTATAGTTTACCTTTTTCGCTTTTTTATAGATAAGGTCGAGGGGGGACATCCTTTTACCCTCGACCATCTACTTAGGCTATACAGTCCCCGAATGTTCCGAGGGGGACTGATCAAATTAGCTCGCCGGGCCAGTAAGGCCCCGTTTTCGAGCATAGACGAGGACAGGGATCGGGGTTGGATGAGCCGGTATGTCCGAATAAAAACTTTCGATCTGATCCCTGCTGACAGCATGCCGTTCCCTGAGAGGTGGAACACGACACGTAAGTACTCCTATACTTAATCCTTTCATTACTGATTTTCGACGTATAACTGATTCATCATCATGTGCAGCCGTCCGTCAGTCACCGGGTGCGATCAATGACCTGAAGGACTGGGTTAGAAAAATCGTGGCCTAGAGATCATATTCTGAACGGGCCTGGAGAGAGATATCCAAAGGTCTCTGGGAGGCCAAAAACCATGGTAAGCTTCATCTATGCTCAAATTTCTCAGATCGATCGGTATCGATACTTAGCACTGATGCTTTATAACTTCCATTTTACAGGCCTCTCGAAAGATGCCGAGTTGAGGTCGGCAGTTTCTAGTGGGACAGTTCTCGTCCCCTTCCCGCATCGGTGAAGGAAGGAGGAAAGAAAAGGACAAGGGCTCTCGATCATGCCGAGCCCGAGAAAAAGAAAAGGAAGAAAATGGCGGCTCGTAAGACCACAACCCCCGATGCCGCTGCCGAACTGAGTGAGGACTCTGATGGGGCAGAGAGTCCTAAAGACAATAAAAGCCCTCGGGAAGTCCCCGGGCCTGCTGCGGAGGAAACCGGTACCTCCCGTGAAATCAATGTCAAAAAGGGGGCAAGAACCGAAGGTCGAGCCGATATGCAAGGTTCGGCGCAAAGGCCTTCGGATATTCCTGAAATAGTGCATTCCCCTTCCTTCTCGGAGACGCCCTGGGACGCTGGAACTCACACGCCGGGCAAGGTGCCAGTCACAGCTGGGAACCTTGAAGAATTCTTTGATGGGGTGCCATCGGCCGATACTTTCGGCCTCGAGATCCCTCGAAGGAGTCCCCCAGCAGAATCGAGTGCAACACCAGCCGGTATCAAGTTGGTGGACAAATTTCCCGCGCCGAGCTTGAATCCGGAAAGAAGTCGGGTGAAAACCCTTGCTATCCCCGAAGATGCCCGAGCATTAGGCCCACCGGTAGGCATAGCAAGCTACCTCCACGGTTTGGTAACTGAAGAAGATCGAACTGCCATGAACGCCGTGGACTGGGCCTGTCTGCTCAACGAATCCTAGCAAGCACTGAACAAAGTAAGGGTCCTTCTACTCCCCTTAGATTATATTAAGCACTTTAACTTTTATTTTCAAACTGAAAATCCTTTGTTTGAATTTTCCACAGTCTTCGGTGCTTAATCATGAAGTGTTCCTTCGTATCAAAGAAGGAATGGAACTAGAGTGGGAGCGACGCAATCGGCTTGAGAACGAACTGTCAAAACTCCGGACCGATTTGTCGAGCGCAAGAAAAGAACGTGTCTCCTGCGTTGATCGGTTGAAGCAAATGGACATCCGGTTAGATCAACTTCGGTCCGAGCTAAGTGAGGCCAAAGCTGAGGCAAGCAGTTGGAGAATTAAGACTGAGCTTTTAACCGCAGAGACAACGACTCTCCAGGAACGTGTCTCGATAGCTCAGGAAACAATCAAGGCCTTGACCAAGGACAACAAATACTATCGGGCTCAAGTTGAATCATCCAAGCAAGAATGGTCGGTCCTGACCAACCGGCTTCAGGAGGCAAAGTTAGAAATCGCCGCCAACAAGGCCAAAGCAGACGATTTGATAGCTCATTATAGAGTTGATGCGGAGGTGGCCCAACAACAATCAATGTAGCTGACTGATTATACTCAATGTCAGACTCGACTTACTGTGCTCGAGGAACTCCAATCCCGTGGCTTCGATTTATCCTCAGATATTGAAGAGGTAACGAAAAAAAGAAAAAGAAATGAGGAGAAAAGTATTTCCTGAAGAATTTGAAGATGGCTCTGACTGATGATATTTTTGTTTGTTGTAGTCTGGATGGTGTAATAGCTTCATTTTGTATGATGACCTCTATGAAGTATATTTTCAAGTTTGTTTTTTGTTCTTTGGCTCTTGCGCATCAGAATATCTTGTCTTGGCATAACTCGTAACCGGTTAAATAGTCAACCCGGCTTCGGCCCTGAAATAGATTCAAAACACGTTAATTTGCTTGAGCCTTAGCCTCGTTTGAAGCGACAACCAACTTGGCCTTGGCCTTGTTGGTAGTGATTTGATCAAGTTATCGTTTGCTTCGTTTTCAATCATTAAACCCATAAGAACCGGTGTTCTGCCTTAGCAAAATTTTGGACCCTTATCAAACAAGTTCGGTCTTAGTTTCAACTTCGAAGTTCTGCTTTTCTTTTGAACTTCGATCGAATACGAATTTTTGAATTGAACCGGCCTTAGCCGTGAATTGGTTTGACCAATTAAAAATTTTCATTTGATTCGGCCTTAACCGTGAATTGGTTTGGCCAAGTAAAAGTTTTCATTTGATTCGGCCTTAGCCGTGAATTGGTTTGGCCAAGTAAGAGTTTTCATTTGTTCCGGCCTTAGCCGTGAATTGGTTTAATCGATTAAAAGCTTCGATCTGGTTCGGCCTTGGCCATATACCGGTCCGACCGAATAAGAATCTCAATTTGATTCGGCCTTGGTCGTAAATCGGTTTATCCGAATAAGAGTTTCAATTTGATTCGGCCTTGGCCGTAAATCAGTTTATCCGAATAAGAGTTTCAATTTGATTCAGCCTTGGTCGTAAATCGGTTTATCCGAATAAGAGTTTCAATTTGATTCGGCCTTGGCCGTAAATCGGTTTATCCGAATAAGAGTTTCAATTTGATTCGGCCTTGGCCGTAAATTGGGATTGCCAAGATCGGTCTTAACTCCCTTTGTGCTTTATTAGCTTTGATAAGGCCTTAACCCGGTGTGCCGGTTTTCGGGTTTGCCTTGTCAGGTCTTATCCCCCCCGGTCTTGAAGTACATCTTCTATTAATATCGATAATAATCAATGTGAAGATGATAAGAAGAGCCCTTAGGCCCGATAACACAATGTAGACAACGAATGAATTTGTTAATTGATGAGTAATCGTACATCTTCGTTAATCGGAGGCGAATTAGATCGTTCTATTCGGGTACGGCTCTTCTGGCCGTTTGACCCTTACATCGATTCCTAATGATCTTTTTTTGGCCCCTCGAAATTAAAGTAAACACACGGATGTAGCTAGAATTCAACATGGTTGATCTACGGTAGCACGACATACGGCAGCCTCATTAAAAACCTTGGCGGAAAACCCTAATTGGGACAAAACCGGTCGAAGGGAAAAAGAGTGCAGCGCGTGCTTTCAGCCTAAATGATCGGTGTTTGTCTGATGTCGAACTGTCCTGCACATGTTAGTTTCGATAAACGAAGTAGAAAGAAAAATAAAGAAGGCAAAGTAAAATACCTTAGCAGTAATATCTCTTCAAGTGGCTTATATTCCAGTTGTTCGGCAACTGTCTACCCTCCACGGTTCCTAGCTTGTAGGAACCCTTCCCGGTGGCCTTCAGTATGGTGTAGGGACCTTCCCAGTTTGGACCCAATTTCCCTTCGTTAGGGTCTCGAGTATTAGGAGTGATTCTCCTGAGCACCAAGTCCCCAATGTTGAAGTGTCGAAGTCGAGCTCTCCGATTATAATACCTCTCGATTCTCTGCTTTTGAGCTGCCATTCGAACCAAAGCAGCCTCCCTTCTCTCATCCAATAGTTCTAGGCTAACATTCATAGCCTCTTGGTTGGATTCCTCGGTTGCATGCTGAAATCTGATGCTCGGTTCGCCTACCTCGACCGGTATCAAAGCTTCGGCGCCGTATACTAAAGAGAATGGGGTGGCTCCGGTACTGGTTTTTTCAGTTGTCCGATATGCCCCCAAGATTTCGGGCAACATTTCTCTCCATCTTCCTTTGGCGTCGATTAACCTTTTCTTCAAATTTTGAAGAATAGTTTTGTTGGTTGATTCCGCCTGGCCGTTGCCACTGGGATGGTAGGGGGTCGACAATATTCTTTTGATTTTATTGTCTTCGAAGAATTTTGTTATCTTGCTGCCGACGAACTGTTTTCCATTGTCGCACACGATCTCGGAAGGCATCCCAAAT
>MCJB01001223.1:16759-28322 GCA_002018475.1 Nicotiana obtusifolia | reverse complement strand
TAGCGACCAGCTTTGGTCGCCAATTGGTCGCAAAAAAGCGACCAAAGTTGGTCGCTCAGTACAAAATACAAAAATGATATCTGAAATAAGCGACCACAGATGGTCGCTAATGTGGTATTTTTAATTTTCTGAATTTCTGAATAAGCGACCAACTTGGTCGCTTATTCAGAAATTCAGAAAATTAAAAATACCACATTAGCGACCATCTGTGGTCGCTTATTTCAGATTTTAATTTTCTGTCTTTTTCAGTTGGCGACCAAAATTGGTCGCTAATTGGCGACCAAGATTGGTCGCTCTTTGAAAGTGACCAACTAAATACTGACCAGACCATTGTGGTCGCTTTTTGGTCGCTTTTGGGCAGATAGGGACCAACTTTGGTCGCTTTTTCCGGTCGCTTTTCACCTGATTTTTAGTAGTGAATAAAAAAGAAACAAGAAAAAGGAATGATTTGTTCTGTAGACGTGACAATTAATGCAAATTGCTGATATGATAGCTGGCAACTAATATAGAATTCCAAACAAAGAGGAATTCAAAGAGGAAAGAAAAGAACCTCCCGAGGCTTAGTATCAAACCATCTGAATTGCTCTCTCCTTCTTCCCTTTTGCAGTTCAACTTCATACTCACCACTTCTGAGAAAAGATGTCTTCTAACCAATTTCTGTCTTCAAAGAATCGTCTTTTTGAGCATCTGCAACAATTTGACAATAGTGTTGCGCAAGCCAAATGTATATAGTGTGAATGAGTCACAACTATTATACCAAAAATTATGACAGCCACCAAATAATAAATAAGACAATAAAGCACCAATAAAAGGAACACCAGAATTTACGAGGTTCAGCCAATTTTGCCTACTTCCTCGGACACAACTATTATTTTATTCCACTCCAAAAATACAAGTTAAATAATACTAAAGAGAGAAGATACAAATGCCTTAAGAAGATATGAAAGCAAATGAGAGGTGTGTTTAAATCCTAAACATTAGGCCTCCTTTTATAGGGAAAAAATCCCAACCAAATATGTCACTCATCCGATGTGGGACTTTGACATTTTCAACAAATCTTCACCTTGGCAAAATTACACATCTTCAATTTTCTTTCAATAACAAATTTTGGTTGTGTCTTCATCTTCAATCTTCAGTATTCAACAATGTTGATCAAATCCAAACAATGTTGAAACTTGATCGCAGTCACCACTTTTGTCAGTATATCAGCAGGATTCTCTGTAGTATGAATTTTCTTCAGCGTGATTCCACCTTCTTCTATGATTTCTCGTACGAAATGATACCGAACATCAATGTGCTTCGTCCTTGCATGATAAACTTGGTTCTTCGCTAATTGAATAGCACTTTGACTATCACAAAAAATTGTGATACTTTTTTGTCCAATACCAAGCTCCTTTAGCAACCCCTGAAGCCAAATTGCCTCCTTCACAGCCTCTGTAATAGCCATGTACTCTGCCTCTGTTGTAGACAAAGCAACTGTTGACTGTAAAGTAGACTTCCAACTAACTGGTGCCTTTGCAAAAGTAAACACATAACTAGTAGTTGATCTTCGTTTGTCCAGATCACCCGCAAAATCTGAGTCACAATATCCAACTACAGACTGATTGCTTTCCTGCTCAAAAACTAACACAACATCTACAGTATTAATGAATATACCGTAGAATCCACTTCACAGCTTGCCAATGCTTCTTTCCTGGATTATGCATATATCTGCTAATAACTCCAACAGCTTGTGAAATGTCAGGTCTCGTACAGACCATTGCATATATCAAGCTACCAACAATATTTGCGTATGGTACCCTTGACATATACTCCTGTTCAGCTTCATGTTTTGGCGACATAGTAGTACTTAGCTTAAAATGGGGAGCAAGTGGAGTACTAATTGGCTTAGTCTTCTCATCTATGCCAAAACGTTGTAGTACTCTTTTCAAATATTCTTTCTGAGATAAACAGAGTTTCTTTGAACGTCTATCTCTTATTATCTCCATGCCAAGAATTTTCTTTGCCTCACCCAGATCTTTCATCTCGAACTCCTTGTTCAGTTGAATCTTCAACTTATCAATTTCTTCCGAATCCTTGGAAGCTATCAACATATCATCAACATATAGGAGAAGATATATAAAGGAACCATCTTTAAGCTTGCACAAGTACACACAATGATCGTACTTCCTTCTCTTGTACCCTTGCCGCAACATAAACTTGTCAAATCGTTTGTACCATTGTCTTAAAGATTGTTTCAATCCATACAACGATTTTTCAAGTTTGCATACCATATTTTCCTTTCCAACGACTTTGAATCCTTCTGGTTGAGTCATGTAGATTTCCTCTTCCAAGTTTTTTACATCCATCTGAACTAGTTTTAAATCTAACTGTGCTACCAAAGGCAACATAATTCTAATGGAAGAATGTTTTACAACTGGAGAAAACACTTCATTGTAATCAATTCCCTCCTTTTGAGCATATCCTTTGGCCACCAATCTTGCTTTGTAGCGAACATCGTCTTGGTTAGAAAATCCTTCTTTCTTTGCAAATATCCATTTGCACCCAATTGCTTTCTTTCCCTTTGGGAGATTGGCCAATCTCCATGTATGATTCTGATGAAGGGACTGTATTTCATCATTCATGGCAATCCTCTACTTATCTTCTTCTGAACTTTGGACTGCGTCTTTATAAATGGCAGGAACATCATCAGCTACAATTGAGGCGGCACAAGCGACCGTCTCTATGAGACGAACAGGTTTTTTTATTGTCCTTTTTGGCCTGCTAGTTGCTATTGATTCAAGTTGTTGTTGACGTTCCTGAGTTGGAATCTCCCTCTCTTCTGGATCTTCTTCTAGAGGATAATCTTCATTTGTTTCAGCCTCTGCTTCTTGTGTAGGAAAAATAAATTTTCCCTCAAACTCCACCTCCTTAGAAGCACCCTCATCTTGTTTGGTATCTTCTGTTACCTTATTTACCATAGTAGATTCATCAAAGGTAACATCCCTGCTGAATATTGCTTTCTTTGTCAAAGGACACCATAACCGATATCCTTTGACTCCAGAAGTAATCCCCATAAAAATAGCCTTCTTTGCCCTTGGATCTAATTTTGACTCTGTCACATGATGATATGCAGTTGAGCCAAACACGTGCAAAGAGTCATAATCTACAGCAGGCTTTTCATACCATTTTTCAAATGGTGTCTTGCTATCAATAGCAGCAGATGGTAGACGATTAATGAGGTGGCATGCATATGTAATTGCCTCAGCCCAAAATTCTTTGCCCAAGCCAGCATTGGACAACATACACCGTACCTTCTCCAGCAAGGTCCGGTTCATACGTTCTGCCACTCCATTCTGTTGTGGTGTATGTCTGACAGTGAAGTGTCGAACGATGCCATCATTTTCACAGACCTTATTAAAATGATCATTTTTGTATTCACCTCCATTGTCTGTGCGAATACATTTGATCCTTCTGCCTGTTTGATTCTCCACCATCGTCTTCCATTTGAGAAAAATTCCCAACACTTCATCTTTTCTCTTCATTGTATACACCCACACTCTTCGGGAAAAATCATCAACAAAGGTTACAAAATAATGCTTCCCACCCAATGAAGGTGTTTTGGAAGGACCCCAAACATCAGAGTGTACATAATCCAAAATGCCTTTAGTATTATGGATTGCTGTACCAAATTTAACCCTTGTCTGTTTCCCTTTGACACAATGCTCGCAAAACTCCAAGTTGCAAGCCTTTACTCCTTTTAACAATCCTTGATCTGATAGAGTTTTCAAGGATTTTCCTCCAGCATGTCCCAAGCGCATGTGCCATAGCCTGGTTGATTCCGTCTCTTTTTCGTCACTGGATGTCACTGTCGCTGTCCCAATAACTGTACTACCGCGATAATGGTANTAAATCCTAAACATTAGGCCTCCTTTTATAGGGAAAAAAATCCCAACCAAATGTGTCTCCCATCCGATGTGGGACTTTTGACACATTTTCAACAAATCTCCACCTTGGCAAAATTCCACATCTTCAAGTTTCTTTCAATAACAAATTTTGGTTATGTCTTCATCTTCAATCTTCAGTGTTCAACAATATTGATCAAATCCAAACAATGTTGAAACTTGATCGCAGTCACTACTTTTGTCAGCATATCAGCAGGATTCTCTGTAGTATGAATTTTCTTCACCGTGACTCCACCTTCTTCTATGATTTCTCGTACGAAATGATACCGAACATCAATGTGCTTCGTCCTTGCATGATAAACTTGGTTTTTCGCTAATTGAATAGCACTTTGACTATCACAAAAAATTGTAATATTTTTTTGTCCAATACCAAGCCCCTTTAGCAACCCCTGAAGCCAAATTGCCTCCTTCACAGCCTCTGTAATATCCATGTACTCTGCCTCTGTTGTAGACAAAGCAACTGTTGACTGTAAAGTAGACTTCCAACTAACTAGTGCCTTTGCAAAAGTAAACACATAACCAGTAGTTGATCTTCGTTTGTCCAGATCACCCGCAAAATCTGAGTCACAATATCCAACTACAGACTGATTGTTTTCCTGCTCAAAAACTAACCCAACATCTACAGTATTATGAATATACCGTAGAATCCACTTCACAGCTTGCCAATGCTTCTTTCTTGGATTATGCATATATCTGCTAATAACTCCAACAACTTGTGAAATGTCAGGTCTCATACAGACCATTGCATACATCAAGCTACAAATAACATTTGCGTATGGTACCCTTGACATATACTCCTGTTCAGCTTCATGTTTTGGTGACATAGTAGTACTTAGCTTAAAATGGGGAGCAAGTGGAGTACTAACTGGCTTAGTCTTCTCATCTATGCCAAAACGTTGTAGTACTCTTTTCAAATATTCTTTTTGAGATAAACAGAGTTTCTTTGAACGTCTGTCTCTTATTATCTCCATGCCAAGAATTTTCTTTGCCTCACCCAAATCCTTCATCTCGAACTCCTTCTTCAGTTGAATCTTCAACTTATCAATTTCTTCCGAATCCTTGGAAGCTATCAACATATAGGAGAAGATATATAAAGGAACCATCTTTAAGCTTGCACAATACACACAATGATCGTACTTGCTTCTCTTGTACCCTTGCCGCAACATAAACTTGTCAAATCGTTTGTACCATTGTCTAGAAGATTGTTTCAATCCGTACAACGATTTTTCAAGTTTGCATACCATATTTTCCTTTCCAACGACTTTGAATCCTTCTGGCTGAGTCATGTCGATTTCCTCCTCCAAGTTTCCATCTGAACTAGTTCCAAATCCAACTGTGCTACCAAAGCCAACATAATTCTAATGGAGGAATGTGTTACAACTGGAGAGAACACTTCATTGTAATCAATTCCCTCCTTTTGAACATATCCTTTGGCCACCAATCTTGCTTTGTAGCGAACATTTTCTTGGTTAGGAAATCCTTCTTTCTTTGCAAATACCCATTTGCACCCAATTGCTTTCTTTCCCTTCGGGAGATTGGCCAATCTCCATGTATGATTCTGATGAATGGACTGTATTTCATCATTCATGGCAATCCTCCACTTATCTTCTTCTGAACTTTGGACTGCGTCTTTATAAGTGGCAGGAACATCGTCAGCTACAATTGAGGCGGCACAAGCGACCGTCTCTATGAGACGAACAGGTTGTTATTGTCCTTTTTGGCCTGCTAGTTGCTATTGATTCAAGTTGTTGGTGAGGTTCCTGAGTTGGAATCTCCCTCTCTACTGGCTCTTCTTCTAGAGGATAATCTTCATTTGTTTCCTCCTCTGCTTCTTGTGTAGGAAAAATAAATTTTCCCTCAAACTTCACTTGTTTAGAAGCACCCTCATTTTGTTTGGTATCTTCTGTTACCTTATTTACCATAGCAGATTCATCAAAGGTAACATCCCTGCTGAATATTACTTTCTTTGTCATAGGACACCATAAGCGATATCCTTTGACTCCAGAAGTAATCCCCATAAAAATAGCCTTCTTTGCCCTTGGATCTAATTTTGACTCTGTCACATGATAATATGCAGTTGAGCCAAACACGTGCAAAGAGTCATAATCTACAACAGGCTTTCCATACCATTTTTCAAATCCAAAATGCCTTTAGTATTATGGATTGCTGTACCAAATTTAACCCTTGTCTGTTTCCCTTTGACACAATGCTCGCAAAACTCCAAGTTGTAAGCCTTAACTCCTTTTAACAATCCTTGATCTGATAGAGTTTTCAAGGATTTTCCTCCAGCATGTCCCAAGCGCATGTGCCATAGCCTGGTTGATTCCGTCTCTTTTTCGTCACTGGATGTCACTGTCGCTGTCCCAATAACTGTACTACCGCGATAGTGGTACATGTTATTGTTTTTTCGATTTGCCTTCATTACCACTAATGCACCAGAGCATGCTCTCATCACTCCATTTTCTGCAATGATTTTGAACCCTTTTGAATCTAGGGCTCCCACTGAGATGAGATTCTTCTTCAAATCTGGTACATATCGAACATCTGTTAATGTTCTGATCATTCCATCATGGTTCCTTAATCGTATTGAACCAATTCCATATGAGGTAAGAGGGCTGCTATCCGCTGTGTGGATGACTCCATATTCTCCTTCTTGAAAATCCACGAACTAGTCCCTGTTGGGACACATATGATAGCTACAAGCCGAGTCCATCAACCATATATATGATGATGTTGATGGCTCTGTTGTAACTAATGAGAAGTCTGAATCATCACAATCAGCTACATTTGAATCCATAATGGCCTTTCCATTGTTATGTTTGGCCTTATTCTTCAACTTCGGACAGTCTTTCTTCCAGTGCCCCTTTTCTCGACAAAAGGCACATTCATCTTTGCTGAGTCTAGATCTTGACTTGGATCTTCCCTTCTTTGTCCTCGTTTGATTTTGAGGACGACCCCTCACAACCAGTGCTTCTCCTTCTCTGCCTTTTTGTTTTTCTCTTTTTCTTTGTTCATAGCTGTACAAAGCCGAACAAACTTCTCTGAGAGAAATTTCATCATTCCCATGGAGTAGAGTAGTTTCAAGGTGCTCGTACTCATCAGGAAGTGACCCCAACAACATCAAGGCCAAGTCACCATCATCAAAAGTTGCATCCATATTTTGCAAATCTGTGACCAACTTATTGAAACTGGTGATATGTTAATTCATCGTGGTACCAAGAACATAGGTGAAGCGAAACAGTCTCTTCTTCATGTACAATTTATTTTGACTGTTTTTTTTTCAAAAATTTATCCTCCAGTGCTTTTCATAATTTACTTGCAGAAGTTTCCTTTGTGTATGGATATTTCTGCTCTCTAGCAAGGTAGGATCGAATGGTACCGCAAGCAACACGGTTGAAAATTTTCCAATCTTCTTCTCCAATAATATCTAGTTTCTTTTCTTCAATGGCAATATCTAGCCCTTTTTGAAAAAGGACATCTAGAACCTCGCCTTGCTACATCCCAAAATGTCCTGACCCGTCAAAAATTTCTACCGCAAATTTCGCATTTGACACAATTCTTGTCATAAGCGAAGATGCCAACGATGACGTATTATTGACACTTGATGTAGATTCTTCTTGTTTATTGTCTCTCATTTTTGACACAAATATTATTTAATAGCTGACGACACAAATCAAGATTATCTCCTTTCTAGCGTGGAAGATCAAACTAAGTTGCAACCACAGAGCATACTCAGACAGAACCTTGACTCAGTTACCAAGATAAATATTTTCTGATGTGGAAGATCAGACTATGCTGCAACCACAGAGCATACTTAGACAGTACCTTGGCTCTGATACCAATTGTTTCGGAAGCCAAATGTATATAGTGTGAATGATTCGCAACTACTATACCAAAAATTATGGCAGCCACCAAATAATAAATAAGACAATAAAGCAACAATAAAAGGAACACCAGAATTTACGAGGTTCGGCCAATTTTGCCTACTTCCTCGGACACAACCAATATTTTATTCCACTCCAAAAATACAAGTGAAATAATACTAAAGAGAGAAGATACAAATGCCTTTAAGAAGATATGAAGGCAAATGAGAGGTGTGTTTAAATCCTAAACATTAGGCCTCCTTTTATTGGGAAAAAATCCCAACCAAATATATCACTCATCCGATGTGGGACTTCGACATTTTCAACAAATAGTTTGTACTTACCTGATTTTATTATAGATATGATCGAGTTCTTAAAAAACAAATTAAAATTCCTGGATATCTTTTTTCGCTTGCAGAGCTTCATAGGTGAACCCAACATGCTAGATGTCACTCCGAAAGTCCACACTCTGGTTCAAGATGCTTTAGTTCTCTTTTCTGATTTACACCTAGCCGAGTATGAATTCTATATCTCTAAGATTCAAAATTAGATTTGGTTGATTAAGATGGAAATTAAATCCAAATACTCCTTTCCTAAAATATGATTACCACTTTCAGCCAACAAGGATGGTGTTGCTATTCCCAAATTTATAACAGAACTTATCCATTCCGTGGTAGAGAATCTTCCTAATCTAGTGAAGATTGATGATTCATGTTCACTTCTTTATGTTCCCGAAACAAAGGATCATGTGGAAGTTATTTTAAAGGAAGTGAACTTACTGCATAATTTCTTCTGCTTCGTTTCAGAGAGGTTTGTAGAACCTCAGAGCCAACATCATGTTAATTTCTTCACTCATGTTTTAGCTGTGGCTGGCTACGCATCAACGTTGTTCTGGATTGCATATAGGTGTTCATAACACGCAGCGGAAGGTAATAACAATCCTAGGCAGAACTTTTCGTGTTTAAAAATTTATTTACATGTTAAAGATCGGATCTAAGACGTACCTTGTGAAGAAAGTCTTATTTAAGATTTTTCTTCGATTGTGCGAAGACTCTATGCGTATCCACACCGAGACCGATCCTTGCTATCAACTCTTTGATCAATGAAACCCTTGAACAAAATTGAACAAAATATTGTGTTGAAAGTTTCTCAAAGATTTCAACTCAATGTTGCATGACAAGAACTTTTATTGTCAAGAATGTTTATCTCTTGATTTTTGTGGCTTCTCAAACCTTGTATTTTTCACTTCAAAAATGAAAGCTAAAAAATAGGAAGAATAGAGAGTTTTGCTACTACAATTCAATAATTTCTCTTATTAAGTGATACCTTCGCAGAATGTGTTTGGATTTTTGGTGTGATCTTGGTTCTTTTGCTTGAGCAATGGCTCCAGTATTGTCACACAACAATGGAACTGCACCCTCTATTGAAGGAACCACACCAAGTTCAGTTAAGAACTTTTTCATCCATACAGCTTCCTTAGCTGCTATATATTCTGCTTCAGTCACTGAATCAGCTACTGTAGCTTGTTTGGAACTTTTCCAACTGACTGCACCACCATTTAAGGTGAATACATAACCAGAAATAGACTTTCTATCATATTTATCTGAAGAGAAACTTGCATCAGTATAACCTTCAAGTTTCAACTCAGAATCTCCATAAATGAGGAATTGGTCCTTAGTCCTTCTTAAGTACTTAAGAATGGTCTTCACCACCTTCCAATGTTCCTCACCAGGATTTGCCTGATATCGGCTTGTCACTCCAAGTGCATAAGCCACATCAGGACGTGTACATGTCATGGTATACATGATAGCTCCCACTGCACTAGCGCATGGGATCCTACTCATGTGTTCTCTCTCTTCAGGTGTTTTAGGACAATCCTCCCTACTGAGAGTAATTCCAGTTCCAATTGGTAGATAGCCTCTTTTGGAATTATCCATGTTATACCTCTTTAAGATGGTATCAATGTACAAAGACTGGGAAAGTCCAAGCAGCTTCCTAGATCTATCTCTATAGATCTTTATTCCTAATATATAAGATGCTTCTCCCAAGTCTTTCATGGAGAATTGTTCAGATAGCCAAATCTTGGTACTTTGCAATGCGGGTATGTCATTCCCTATGAGCAATATATCATCAACATACAACACTAAGAATATAATTGTGCTCCCACTAACCTTTTTGTACACACAAGGTTCTTCTTCGCATCTAACAAAATTGAACTTTTCAATTGTCTTGTTAAAGCGAATATTCCAACTTCGAGAAGCTTGCTTTAGTCCATAAATAGATCTTTGTAGTTTGCAAATTTTATTATGATCAGACGAAGATGTGAAACCTTCAGATTGTGTCATGTACACATCCTCTTCTAGCTCACCATTAAGGAAAGTTGTTTTCACATCCATTTGCCATATTTCATAATCATAGTATGCTGCTATAGCAAGTAAAATCCGAATTGATTTGAGCATTGCCACGGGAGAGAAAGTTTCGTCATAGTCGACTCCTTCTTTCTGACGATATCCCTTGGCAACAAGACGGGCTTTGTAGGTCTCCACCTTTCCGTCTGCTCCAATCTTTTTCTTAAAAATCCATTTACAACCGATAGGTTTTATATCATTTGAAGGTTCAACTAAAGTCCATACTTTATTTTCCTTCATAGATTCCATTTCGAATTCCATAGCCTTTTGCCACTTCTCATAATCAAAACTTTGTATAGCCTCTTCATAGGTCTTAGGGTCATCATCATTATGATCAACCTAATTTGATACATCATCTTGTACCATTAAATTTAAT
Source organism: Nicotiana obtusifolia (assembly GCA_002018475.1). Taxonomy (NCBI): domain Eukaryota; kingdom Viridiplantae; phylum Streptophyta; class Magnoliopsida; order Solanales; family Solanaceae; genus Nicotiana; species Nicotiana obtusifolia. Next base: position 17,731 of record MCJB01001223.1, on the reverse strand, counting down.
CTAGTTGGTACATGACGTTCTCGTGTAGACCTTCTAAGAGGTACTTGTACAACCTGTTCACCTTGTGCTGGATTTGGTTGTTGTTCAATTTGGTTTGGAACTGGTTCATTAACCTGTTCTTGAACTTCAACCGTTGAAGATGGCAACTTCCTTGGCAACTTCAAAACATCCAATAACGGCTCTTCAACTTGGGTATCATGATCTTTATATTGTATTGATTCATTAGTTTCTTGAACTTCATTAAGTTCTATTTCTCCATTATAATTTCCTTCTAAAAGAAATTCCCTTTCCAAAAAGGTTGCTCCTCTGGCCACAAACACTTTATGGTCAGAAGGATGATAGAAATAATATCCCATTGTTTCCTTGGGATACCCAATGAACCTACATTTATCAGTTCTTGAGTCAAGTTTATTAGAGTGTAGTCTCTTAACATAAGCTGGACAACCCCAAACTTTAATATGTTTAAGGTTAGGCTTACATCCTTTCCATATCTCATATGGTGTTGTAGAGACTGACTTAGTGGGAACTTTATTAAGTAAGTATGTTGCTGCTTCTAAAGCATATCCCCATAAATTTATTGGAAGATCAGTGAACCCCATCATAGATCTCACCATATCTAATAAGGTTCGATTTCTCCTTTCAGACACACCATTGTGTTGTGGTGTTCCTGGAGGTGTCCACTGTGAGAGAATCCCATTTTCTTTGAGATGTCTGGTAAAATCATCACTCATATATTCTCCACCTCTATCAGACCTTAGTACTTTGATATTTTTACCAGTCTGCTTCTCAACTTCACTACGGAACCTTTTGAACATTTCAAATGATTCAGACTTGTGTTTCATAAGATACACAAATCCATATCTTGACATATCATCAGTGAAGGTGATGAAGTAAGAATATCCACCTCTAGCTTGAATTTTCATGGGCCCACAAACATCTGTATGAATTAGTCCCAATAATTCAGAAGCTCTT
>MCJB01001222.1:16082-27521 GCA_002018475.1 Nicotiana obtusifolia | reverse complement strand
GTGGAAATAACATGACTGAGTTTAAGTAATAAGTACAAATAGTGAGGAAATAGTGATAAAAATCCCCGGAGGGTTCAAATAATTGGCACGAAGCCCAAATATGGCAATCAGCCCAAAACATAATGATATCTAATAGGTTTCAATCAAATATGTAGTAAAAATCATCAATCGGGACGGACCAAGTCACAATCCTAGTAGTAAACGACCCCACGCTCATCATCGAGCGTGTGCCTCACTTCAATATAGCACTACGATGTGCAAATTCGGGTTTCGAACCCTCAGGACATCATTTACAATCACTACTCACCTCGAACCGGCTAAATTCCTAGCCCACGACGCCTTTGCCCTTCGAATTGGCCTCCACGTGCGTCGAATCTATCCAAATTCAGAACAATTACGTCACAATATGTTGAGGGAACAAAGCCCACGCGAAAACAATCAATAAATACTAAGAAATCCCAAAATTAGCAAAACCTGAGCCCTGGGCCCACTTCTCGAAATTCAGTAATTTTCACCTCAACGGGTTCCTTATCTTCCCACGAGTTCAACCATACAAGATTTATCGAATTCCGACATCGGTTCGACCTCCAAGTCTTAAAATCTAAACTTAAGGGTTTTTCCATAATTTTTTTTCCAACTTAATCACAATTACAAGCTAGAATAGCAGTAGGTTTGGTGTAATTTTGACCAAGATTAAGTCAAGAACACTTACCCCGATTTTTTCCCTTAGAAATCTTCCAAGAATTGCCTCAACACTTGCTTCAACCCGAGCTCTATAGCTCCAACAATGTTCAAAATGGTCGAAACTCCTCCTCTCGAGAATTTGCCCAAGAAAATATCCTTTGGATATGATTTTAAGGTTGATTTGCTGTGATTCTATGGTGTTTGGAGGTATTTCTCTTTGTGGGTAACGGGAAAATGGCTTTGCATGGCAAATGGGCATTAATTTCTCTTTATAAAAGGGTCAAAAATCGGGACAAAACACCCCTGGCCGGCCTTATATGCGATCGCATATCTGTCGCAGAACAGATATGCGGTTCGCATATTTGACGTGGCCACCGCAAAATTGGCCCTAGCCTTCACCGCAATTTCAACATGAAGCATGGTTTGCGGTCAGCATTTCAGGTTTGCGGTCCGCATTTCGACAGCATTCTTGACGTAGATTGTTGTCCAAAATTTCTGTCCCGGTATGTTGTCTCAGCATGCTGAAATGCGGTCCGCATTTCAGAAATGCGACCGCATTTCAGAAATGCGACCGCATTTCTGACCGTATTTTTGGCATTACATTTGGTTCAGTTTTCTGTCTAAATTGCGGTCTCGATGTCAGATATGTGGTCCGCACGTTAGATATGCGGTCTGCATTTCCTACCGCATTTCTAACATGAACTTTGCCCAGGAACCTGCCTGGGTTTGCGATCTCCTGGAGAGATATGCGGTCTGCGTTTGAAAAATGCGACCGCATTTTCGACACCTGGTTTTCTGCAACTTTCTTTTCCAACAATGAGTTAGTCCGTATAACCACCCAAAACTCACTCGAAGCCTTTGGAATCTCAACCAAACACGCCAACATNTAAAAGTGGCTGAGTTGTAAAACAGTGTAAATCAACACGACTGAGTTCAAGTAATACATCAACACAGTGAGGAAACAGTGATAAAATACCCCTGAAGGGTTCAAATAACCGGCACGAAGCCCAAATATGGCAATCACCCAAATTATGATGATATCAATAAGTTTCAGTCAAATATATAGTAAAATCATCAATCGGGACGGACCAAGTCACAATCCTAGTAGTAAACGACCCCACGCTCATCATCGAGCGTGTGCCTCACTTCAATATAGCACTACGATGTGCAAATTCGGGTTTCGAACCCTCAGGACATCATTTACAATCACTACTCACCTCGAACCGGCTAAATTCCTAGCCCACGACGCCTTTGCCCTTCGAATTGGCCTCCACGTGCGTCGAATCTATCCAAATTCAGAACAATTACGTCACAATATGTTGAGGGAACAAAGCCCACGCGAAAACAATCAATAAATACTAAGAAATCCCAAAATTAGCAAAACCTGAGCCCTGGGCCCACTTCTCGAAATTCAGTAATTTTCACCTCAACGGGTTCCTTATCTTCCCACGAGTTCAACCATACAAGATTTATCGAATTCCGACATCGGTTCGACCTCCAAGTCTTAAAATCTAAACTTAAGGGTTTTTCCATAATTTTTTTTCCAACTTAATCACAATTACAAGCTAGAATAGCAGTAGGTTTGGTGTAATTTTGACCAAGATTAAGTCAAGAACACTTACCCCGATTTTTTCCCTTAGAAATCTTCCAAGAATTGCCTCAACACTTGCTTCAACCCGAGCTCTATAGCTCCAACAATGTTCAAGATGGTCGAAACTCCTCCTCTCGAGAATTTGCCCAAGAAAATATCCTTTGGATATGATTTTAAGGTTGATTTGCTGTGATTCTATGGTGTTTGGAGGTATTTCTCTTTGTGGGTAACGGGAAAATGGCTTTGCATGGCAAATGGGCATTAATTTCTCTTTATAAAAGGGTCAAAAATCGGGACAAAACACCCCTGGCCGGCCTTATATGCGATCGCATATCTGTCGCAGAACAGATATGCGGTTCGCATATTTGACGTGGCCACCGCAAAATTGGCCCTAGCCTTCACCGCAATTTCAACATGAAGCATGGTTTGCGGTCAGCATTTCAGGTTTGCGGTCCGCATTTCGACAGCATTCTTGACGTAGATTGTTGTCCAAAATTTCTGTCCCGGTATGTTGTCTCAGCATGCTGAAATGCGGTCCGCATTTCAGAAATGCGACCGCATTTCAGAAATGCGACCGCATTTCTGACCGTATTTTTGGCATTACATTTGGTTCAGTTTTCTGTCTAAATTGCGGTCTCGATGTCAGATATGTGGTCCGCACGTTAGATATGCGGTCTGCATTTCCTACCGCATTTCTAACATGAACTTTGCCCAGGAACCTGCCTGGGTTTGCGATCTCCTGGAGAGATATGCGGTCTGCGTTTGAAAAATGCGACCGCATTTTCGACACCTGGTTTTCTGCAACTTTCTTTTCCAACAATGAGTTAGTCCGTATAACCACCCAAAACTCACTCGAAGCCTTTGGAATCTCAACCAAACACGCCAACATACTCCATAACATCAATCAAACTTGTTCCAACCTTCGGAACGCTCAAACAACCTCCCAACACCAAATTCCCGTAGGATTCAAGCCTAAGGATTTCAAAATCCTCTAAATCGCTCTCTTGATCTAAACCCAACCAAACCTTGTCCGAATGACCCGAAATTTTGCATTCAATTCCTAAATCACATATCGAAGCTACAACAACTTTCGGAATCTCATTCCGACCCTCGGATCAAAATCTCGCCTAACACCCGGAAATTGTCAAAATGCTAACTTCGCCAATTCAACTCTATTTCTACACCGGACCTCCAAAACTAATTCCGATCCCACTCCTAGGTCATAAATCATCTCCCGAAGCTAACCTAACCATGGGAACTCACATCCGAGCCCTCTAACCCAGAAGTCAACATCCGGTTGACTTTTCGGTTTAAACCTTCTTGAAGGAGACTAAGTGTTTTGTTTCTTACCAAGTCCACCCCGCACTCAACTACTCGACTTGGTTAGGTTAAACACAGATGACGAAACATAATGAGATAGAAAATGGGGAAGACGGAGCAGCAACCCACGAGACGACTGGCCGGGTCGTCACAGCAGGGTTCCCCGAGACGAGAAAGAAGGAACGATTTTAATCGGAGTAACCGAGGACCATTGGCGAGAAACAACTTCGAGAGAGCCGCTGGCAATCGAGAAGCACCACGACTGTCCGAATATAACTTCAACGTTGACTCAGCGACTCTCGTATCAGCCATCGGTCGCATTAAGGATACCAAGTGGCCTCGACCGTTGCAATCACCTGCTAAGAGAGACCCCAGTTTGATATGTAAGTACCATGGTACACATGGACACAAGACAGAAGATTGTCGGCAGTTGAGGGAAGAGGTGGCACGGTTGCTCGAAAATGGGCACCTTCGAGAGTTTTTGAGCGATCGAGCCAAAAACCATTACGGGAACAGGAATAGACCAGTAAATCAGGAGGAACCTCAGCACACGATCATTATGATAATCGGTGGGTAGATACACCCCAAGGACCGGTATTGAAACGCACAAAAATATCTATCACCCGAGAAAAACACACTCGGGATTACGCGATGGAGAGAGCTTTGCACTTCAGCGAGGAGGATGCGGAAGGAATCATACAACCCCATATACAAATGGACAAGGATGATCAAGCAAAGACATCCTTCATCACTAAATATGGTACATACTGCTATAACGTGATGCTATTCGGGTTAAAGAATGCAGGGGCCACTTATCAACGCCTAGTAAACAAAATGTTCGAAAAACAATTAGGAAAAATAATGGAAGTTTACATTGATGATATGTTAGTTAGGTTCCTGCGAGCAGAGGACCAGTTGATCCATTTGCAGGAAACGTTCGATGTGCTAAAACGGTACAACATGAAATTAAACCCGGAGAAGTGCGCATTCGGAGTGGGCTCGAGAAAATTCCTCGGCTTCATGGTTTCGAATCGGGGAATAGCAATTAACCCCGAAAAGATCAAAGCCATCGAGGACATTACAATTGTAGACAGTGTAAAGGCTGTACAAAAGCTGACAGATAGCTGCTTTAGGCCATTTCATTTCGAGGTCTTCCGATAGAAGTCACCGGTTTTTCAACTTGCTGAAAAAGAAGAACGATTTCTCGAGGAGTCTGGAATGTCAGCGCGCGTTAGAAGAGCTTAAGAGGTATCTCTCTAGCCTACCTTTGCTGCATACACCAAAAACGGGTAAACAATTATACCTCTACCTTGCCGTTTCATAAGTAGCGGTGAGTGGGGTCCTGGTCCGAGAAGAACAAGGTACACAGTTTCCTATTTATTACGTTAGTAGAACCTTAGGAGAAGCCGAAACTAGATACCCGCATTTAGAAAAATTAGCACTTGCTTTATTGAGTGCCTCTAGGAAGCTAAAACCCTACTTCCAGTGCCATCCTATATGTGTAGTAACAACTTATCCCCATAGAAATATAATGCATAATTCCGAGCTATCCGGCTGATTGGCCAAGTGGGCCATCGAAATAAGCGGGTACGATATTGAATATTGGCCCCAAACCTCGATCAAATCTCAAGTATTGGCAGATTTCGTCGCCGATTTTGCACCGTCACTAATACCCGAGGTCGAAAAGGAATTAATGACCAAATCAGGTACTCCCTTGGGAGTGTGGACCCTGTTCACAGACGGTGCCTCGAACTCGAAAGGATCAGGGATTGGTATCGTACTAAAGCCCCCAATCGGAAACACTATTCGACAGTCTATTAAGACTGTAAAATTGACTAACAATGAAGCAGAGTATGAAGCTATGATTGCAGGCTTAGAGCTGGCCAAAAGCCTGGGAGCAGAGATAATCGAAGCCAAATGTGATTCCCTCCTTGTGGTCAACCAAGTAAATAGGACTTTCGAAGTCAGAGAAGGGCGGATGCAGAGGTATTTGGAACAAGTCACGTTGCACAGGTTTAAAGAATGAACTTTACAGCACATACCTCGAGAACAAAACAGTAAGGACGACGTCCTTGCCAACTTGGGATCATCGGTCGAAGATGAGGAAATTAAGTCCGAAAAGGTCGTACAACTTTTGAGGTCGGTGGTGGAGGAAGGCCATGCCGAAATTAATTTGACAAACTTGACCTGGGATTGGAGGAACAAGTATATAGAATATCTCAGCTCAGGTAAACTCCCTTCGGATCCCAAAGAATTGAGAGCATTACGCACAAAGGCAGCCCGATTCTGTTTATCCGATGATGGGACCTTATTCAGAAGGACATTCGGAGGCCCCCTCACAATATGCCTTAGACCAGGAGACACCGAGTATATTTTAAGAGAAATACACGAAGGCTCGTGTGGGAATCACTCCGGTTTCGAATCCTTGGTTCGAAAAATAATTCAAGCTGGCTACTATTGGATCGATATGGAGAAAGATGCAAAGGAGTTCGTTCGCAAGTGCAACGAGTGCCAAAGACACGCATCGATGATCCACCAGCCCGGAGAGACACTGCATTCGGTCCTATCGCCATGGCCATTCATGAAATGGGGATGGACATCGTTGGCCCTCTCCCTTATTCGCCAAGTAAAGCTCAATTCATTCTTTTTATGACTGACTACTTTTCCAAATGGGTTGAAGCGCAGGCTTACGGAAAAGTTAGAGAAAAGGAAGTGATCGACTTCATCTGGGACCATATCATATGTCGATTTGGGATGCCATCGGAGATCGTGTGCGATAATGGAAAGCAGTTCATCGGCAGTAAAGTGACAAAGTTCTTCGAAGACAACAGGATCAAGAGGATCTTATCGACGCCTTATCACCCCAGCGGCAACGGACAAGCTGAGTCGACCAACAAAACCATAATTCGAAACTTGAAGAAAAGGTTAACCGACACAAAGGAAAAATGGAAAGAAATACTGCCGAGGTTCTATGGGCTTACCGCACAACCGAGAAAACCAGCACCGGGGCCACTCCTTTCTCTCTAGTATACGGTGTTGAGGCGTTAATACCGGTCGAGGTAAGCGAACCGAGTATCAGGTTCCGATGCGCAATTGAAGAATCAAATCGAGAAGCTATGAACATCAATTTAGAATTATTGGACGAAAGAAGGGAAGCAGCCCTTGTCCGAATAACGGCCCAAAAACAAAAGATCGAAAGGTATTATAATTGGAGAGCCCACCTTCGACATTTCAACATCGGAGACCTGGTGCTCAGAAGAATCACACCCAATACTCGAAATCCAAATGAAGGAAAATTAGCACCGAACTGGGAAGGGTCCTATACCATCTTGAAGGTCACCGGAAAGGGATCTTACAAGCTTGGAACCATAGAGGGCAAACAGCTGCCAAACAATTGGAACATAAGTTACCTAAAGCGATACTATTGTTAAGGTATGAAATTTAATTCTTTTTTGTTTGTTTGTTTTGCTAACTTTCTGCAGGTATTGAACGAGGCAATCTCGAACCAGGAGGCACAGGACATTAGGGCTGAAAGCACGCGTTGCACTCTTTTTCCCTTCGACCGGTTTTGTCCCAAAGTTTTACGGCAAGGTTTTTAACGAGGCAACCAGTAATCGTGCTAACCTAGATCGGTCGCTCATCGAAGACAATAATATTTGGTGCACAACTTCGGTCGACCATGAATATCAGAAGATCGCTTATCTACTTCGACTCATTGTTTGGCCATTTCAATTCAGGGGAACTTCTAACAGATCGTTAGGAATCAATGTAAGGGTCAAACGGTCGAAAGTACCGTGCCCGAGTAGATTGATCTACCCCCTAAGCAAATTGTAGAAGCACCTAAATGCTAATAAAAGCTTTTCGGCACCAATATCTTGTCTCCGAGCCCAAGGGCCCCTTCAAATTTTATTACATGATCAAAAATTAACATTGTTCAGAACTTCATACGAAAATCGAAGGGAAGTAAGACCTGTTAAGGCAAATCCCAACTTATAAAAGGCTAAGGCCGAACCAAGTAAAACTCGAAAAGGGGAAAGACCGGTTAAGGCAAACCCCAATTTCTTAAAAGGCCAAGGCTTTATCGAGTTAATGAAACTCGAAGGGAAGTAAGACCTATTGAGGCAAATCCGAATTCATAAAAGGCTAAGGCTGAATCAAGTTAGACTCGAGGAGAATTGAAATCTGTTAAGGTAGAACTCCGATTTCTTAATGGGCCAAGTCCACGTCGAATTAATAAAATTCAAAAAGGAATAAAACCTATTAAGGCAAATCTCGGCCCCCTTTCGAGGCTTAGGCCTTATCCAATCGGCCGTGAAAGGGGAAAGTCTACTGAGAAATAAACTAAGTCTTAACTAAGCCTGAAGGGCAGAAAATTCTGCAAATTGAATTATCAGAATAGATCGAACAGGAAAGGGAGATAAAAGAAAATCTTTTATATATATAAAGCAAAGTGTGTTACAAAAAGTGAGAATCCTAGAAAGACATATTATACAACAAATGGAATCAATCAGAATTCTCGGAGTCTTCTTCTTCTTCAGGGAAGGCCCGCTTTCTAGCATCGGCTTCGATCCTTGCTGCATCATCGATCTCGGTGGATAGATCGAAGCCTAGAGCTTGTAACTCCTCGAGAACAAAAAGGTGGGTTTGGCACTTGGCATACTCGACCAGAATCTTTGATTGCTCTTGGGCAGCCTCAGCATCGGCCCTGTATTGAGCTATTAGATCATCGTCATCCGCTTTGGACGTGGCAATCTCGGATTTTGCCGATTGCAGCTCTTTGACCAGAATATCACGATCCGAGGTAAGCGTCTCGACTTGGGATTGAAGTGTATCGGTGCTCTTAGTCAGAGTCCTGATTTTCTCTTGTGCCTCCAAGACTTGTTCTTCCAAAGAAACCACACAAGCCTGGAGGGTCTCCTTTTCCGAGGTCAGTAGATCGGTCTTAGCTCTCCATTCGCTGGTTTCTGCCTTGGCCTCGCTCAATGCGGATTTGGAATTGATTTATTCGGTCAAGTTGCTGCCCCATCTGGTCGAGTGTATTAGCATTCTCCCTGCGCATGAAGTCTAGTTCAACCCGAAGGGTCGAATCTCCCCCTCGAGTCGCTGACGACGTGCCTTTTCTTCCCTTAGCCAAAGAAAAGCCTCATGATGAAGCACCGAGGACAACGAATATGAAAGAAAATAAAACAGTCAGTATAGATTGAAAAGTAAAATAACAAACACCAAACAAAGCCTGTAAGAAGTTTTACCTTATTTGCTGCCTGTTGAGCTTCATTGAACAAACAGGCCTCATCTTCCTCATCTATTGCAGCCTGATCTTCCTCGGTCACCAGACACCGAAGATAGCTAGCCACGCCCACGAGCGCGGAAAGAGCCCTAGCGTCTTCAGGAATGGCGAACTGTATTATCCTCTTTCGATCAGGATTGGAACTCGAAGAAGGAAATCTGTCGACCAACTTGGGACCGAAAGATACCCTGCTCGTGTTGGCGGAGGGACTCTTCCTCGGCACTTCGAGCCCAAAGGTGTCAGCCGATGGCACACCGTCAAAAAAGTCTTCAAAGGGCCCTTCCAGTACGTGGTCTTTGCTCGGCGAATGCGCCCTTGCAGCTCGGGCTTCATTGAAGGTTGCCTCCGAGAAAGAAGGAGAGTCCATTGCTTCTGGGGGACCTGAGGTTCCCTGCACTGCCTCCCCTACATCGGCGGAAACCCCGGTCCTCGCCCCTGCATCGAGGCCCTCTATTCGATGAATACGAGCTTCATCGGTCCTCGGCTCGGGGACTGCCCGAGATGGCTCGTTGCTTGAAATACCGAGGCCCCTATTTTCCTCGAAATCATCACTCAATTGGATAGCCAAGTCAGCAATTTTGATCTTACGAGCTATGCTCTTCTTCTTAATTCTTTTTTTCTCGGGCCCAGAAGAACCGGGGGCTTCTTTTCTCTTTTTCTCTCCTTCCTGCTCCGAGACAGGGGGAGGGCAGGGAACCTCTCTACCGGGGGACGTCGGCCTCAATTCAGCGTCCTTCGATAGACCTGCAAAGGAAGGAGGAAATGAATTAGCAGCAGCATCGATCACATAAAGCATGAAATGTAAGTGTTATCGGTCTCATTGTGATTTTTGGCCTCCCATAGGCCTTTCGATATCTCACGCTAGGCGCGCTCTGAGTAGGTCTTTTGAGCTACCACCTTCCGGACCCACTCTTCCAAATGCTGAATCGCAGGTGGCATTTGAGAAACGGCTACATCTTACAAAGTTTATTAGTGAGATAACAAAGGAAAAACAACAGATGAATAGGATAGGAAAATGATTCTTACGGTTCATGTTCCACTTTTCAGGGAACGGCATATCTTCTGCAGGGATTAGGTCCGATGTCCTTATTCGAACAAATCGGCTCATCCAGCCCCGGTCCTTGTCCTCGTCAATGCTCGAAAACGGGGCTTTGTGTTACAACCCGTGATTTCGTACGTTAGACCACGACGTGAGACAGTCTATATGTATAGATCCTAGAACCGGAAAATAGTTCAAAAATTCAAGAAAAGAGCAAAAGGCTTCGCCAAGATGGGAATGCGGTCACAAAACCCACATGCGAGCCACATTCCTCACACTGAAATCGCAGACCAAGACAGATTTCTGGACAAAAATCAGTGTCAGAAATGCGGTCATAAGTGCGATTGCATTTATGAAATGCGGACCGCATATTACACATAATGTATCACAAACTGAGATAGATTTCTGGGCAGAAATCTATGTCAGGAATGCGACCAGTATGCGATCGCATACTGAAAATGCGGACCGCAAATCTGACATTCTTCATCGCATAATGAGACAGATTTTTGGGCTAAGTTTCGCGTCCAAAATGCGAACCGCATGTTGGTTCTGCGATGGAAATGCGGTCGTAGATGTGAAAGCATCAGACACGTGTGTCACTTATTGACAGGCCTATAAAAGGGGCCTAGACCAGTTCTTTCTTCATTTTCTGAAACTCAAACCCAAAAGAAGACCCACCTGCGACCCCTTCTCAAGTCCCATACAACTTTAACCAATTTCTTCTCCTTTCAAGTTCTAAATTGGAGAAAGAATCTAGAAATTGAAGAATTGGAGAAAAGCCCTAGCTGATTTTCCTCCTTCTGCAAGCCCTAATTGAGAGTAAGACCTAGAAGTTGAAAGACCAAAGAGAAGGGCTGAGATATTCCACATGCAAGGTAAGTCACCACCCTCTTTCATGCATTCTTTTCCTAAGAATCCTTGGAAACTCGTTTTATGCATAATGGGAGCCCTAGGTTGAAGTCAATCACTGATAATGGACTGGGTTGTAATTGTTTTGGGTTGCATGTCTTACTACCATTGTTGTAGAGTTTTGGAGGAAGAAGGGTGTGGAGAAACACCATATAAATTTAGGGCTGAAGTTGATTATAACCATAACGTTTAGAAAATAACGATAAGATCGTTCTTTCATTGTAGACTAAGGAAATTGTGACTGTGCGAAGCTTGAAATTGACGCAGAGAATACCAGGTATGTAAGACCATCCTTTTCTTTCTTTTGCACGACTCCGTTTATACATGATACAACGAACGAGCCCCCAAAAAGATACTCTACTCTTAGAAGGTAGGAGTGCCTATATTGTTTCCCCTCTCAAAGGAGGATTGATATGTTGTTATTTCTTCGACCATACGTCACCATGAAAGTATGATTCTATGAGTCCAGCATGCATTATCTATTTTACTTTACCGCGCCGCGCTATAGTCGGCCGGGCAGGCACCTATTGTGCAACCACTGATCAGTTGGGTATGATAATGAGAAGGCCCACAGAGGCATATGTATAAGATGATGATGAGGCCCACAGA
>MCJB01001222.1:0-15998 GCA_002018475.1 Nicotiana obtusifolia | reverse complement strand
ATATATATATATATATATATTTATATGCATATGCACGTCAGGCATGACATGGTTAGTCGCCCTCAGAGGCATTCAGATAGTACAGGTTGCATGTTTCTTATCCTGATGCTTATTGTTGTTCTTACATTATGTTTCCTGTCTTTCATACTCAGTACTTTATCCGTACTGACGTCCTTTTGCTTGTGGACGCTGCATGTCATGCTGTAGATCCAGGCAGACGTATAGACGAGGCTCCCCCACCGCAGTAGGCTATCCAGTTCAGCAGGTATTGGCGAGATCCCTCCTTCGGACTTGCCGTAGTCTTGGTATGCATTTTGTTATAGGCATTATGGGCATGTCGGGGCCCTGTTCCGACACAGGTTGCATCATGTATGTTCTTGTAAAGGCTCATAGACAAGAATTGGGTTATGGATAGACAATGGGATGACTTATGTACAGTTGGAATTGCCTTGTCGGCAAACGTATGTATTTTGTTGTATAGTTTTGCATTGCAGCCTCGTTGGCATATTATATATATAAGTATGTTCGTATCATGGTATGATATTTCAGTTCATTATGATTTTGTTCGGGATTGTATGTGTATGACAAGCCTTATAGATAATAAGGAAAGTTAGATGAAGGGTACGTCGGCGCCTGTTGAGTAGGGTCCGGTGCCAGTCGCGGCCCTCCAGCTTGGGTCGTGACACTTCACTTGCCCGGCGAGCGAGTTTTATTAGTCCCCCTCGGAAGACTCGGGGACTGTATAATTGCAGCAGATGATCGATGGTGAAAGGATGCCCATCGACCTTGCTCATGAAAAAACGGAAGAGATGAATTATTCGCCAAACGGAGGGGTGAATCTGGCCCAACGTAACATTGTACCTTTTGCAAAAGGCGACAATGATGGGGTCCAAAGGTCCCAACGTGAAAGGGTAAGTGTAAACACTCAAATAGCCCTCCACGTGGGTGGTAATTGCCTCGTCCAGTGAGGGGACTACCACATCTTTACCAACCCACTTACATTCTACTTTCACCCTATCAATGGTTTTGCTCGTGATTGAACTAATATACCTAACGATCAGTTCACCCCGGCCAGGTACTGAGGAAGCCTTCCCACCTTAAAGTCGGAGCCGATTGAGCATCCGACCGGTACGAAAGCTTTTACAGGAGGCTCTGTCGAAGTTTCCTCAGCAATGACAGGCTCGACCTCTTCAGTAGGTTGAGAGGGAGAGGGTTTTTGCTTCCGAGGAATAGACTTAGATGTCTTTGCCATTGGAATTAAAGAGATGGAAAGCGAGTAGATGCAAGCTTAGAAAGAGAAATTACTTGAAGAACAGAGAGAACTTGGGCAATATGGTACTCAAACGACGCAAACTTGAAAACTGAAAAATGAGAGGGATATTTATACTTTTCAAAAGCGGTGGTTCGAAACCCAAAATGAGAAAGCATTAATTGGTGTTTGCAGGAATTACAGAGTTTGTCGCCAGTTGGTACATGAAAAGACCTTTTTGATACTGGCCACATGCGTCATCATGCTGGCGTCATTTATCATCAAGACGTTTTGTGTTATCTGATTTGACGTTTCGAATTCCGTGTCGCTCACTATAAGTATGTCTACACTTAACCTAATCTTGAAAGCGGCGGCTCATATCGTTTCTTGTCATTACTCTCCAAAAAATGAGGGGACTATCTGTATGGGGTCGAACCCGATCGCTTGCATACGAAATAGAGGTTTTGGGATTCAACGACCAACGTCGATTGAAGTCGCCAAACGAGAGGTCGAGATCGGAATATTGACTATAAGAAGCCCGAGACCAGATGTCGTCAGAACGAAGCTCGAAGCCAAGGCGCTCGAGGTGAGATCGTCGAGGCCGATCAGGGTAAAACATCCCATGGTAAAGTTATCAGATTTGCGTTACTGAAGGACCGAAAATTTTGTGATATACAAGCATCTCGGCGGGAATCGTGGCTCAAATCAATAAAGACGTTGAATCCATTAATTCTAGGGATATCTTACCTTGCAAATGAGATTTTTACCTTGTATAGAATTCTTCACCTTTCCGATATAAACAGACAGCCCCATTTGTAAAAGAGGACGATATACAATCAATATACAAAAGCTATAGTCTACTTTGCTCATTTATCTGCTTCATATTTTATTTCAAAAGGCTTCTAACGCAGGAAGATTATTCAATATTGGCGGTTTGCTTTTTGCTTGTTTATTAATTTAGTCTCTATTTCCTTTTTGTTCTTTACTTATACTAAATCAGATCACGTATCCTTAAAACCACATATAAATTTAATTGTCACTCGTAATCAACAGCAAACAGCAATAAAACAAGGTTGTTTGTTTTTCCATTCCTCTTGTATCATCTTCATAATCTTGGTAATTAGTAGTAGTAGAGTTTAAGGTTTTATATATAAAGAGAGGAGACATGAGTTATATCTGGAGGTCTGGACTCTGGAATTTGCACGTGCACAGTGACTGAATAAGCTCTTTTTCGAGGCAAAAGCGATGTTTAGTGTGATGTTATATATACAGTCTGGTGTTGGCCTGGTCTGGATTGGACTATCTCTATCTTTGATGTTTCTCTATCTATTTCTTGAGGAATTCAAGATTTCTGTAATTAAGGAATTCTTTTTTCACCGGCAATTGAGGAGCTGGCAATTGGGTGGGGGGAAAGTTTCTTCTTTTTCTCCGCTTCAAGCATTCGATCGGCATCTGGAACTCATCACCGGAGGCGGCTCAAGAACATTAGATGCCTCAAGTCAAACTCTTTTGTAAAGCCTTAAACTTAAAAATAATAAACTTCAAATTTAAATGAAAAACTAATAGTATGTTAGAACATTAGAACTTGATTCTAGAAGTCAATAACTTGATATAGGATAAATTTCATTGTTGCCGCAATGCTTAAAAAAATGAAAATGAAGCAATTTTTATATATTCATATCTTCTATAGATAAAAACTCATCGATGCGGGGAGTTTGCACCTAACTAAATAATTAATCTTAAGAATCAACAAATCAAAATAAAAATGTATATCACTCAATTATGGTTAAGTGTAAAAAAATATGTTTGCAAGAGATATATCTTATATTTATTGGCCTGGTATAAATATTGAATGCAGGTAAACTTTTACCGACTTTCACCCCTTATCTTTTAGAGAATAGACATCTTAGTAAGAGGGGAAAAAGAGAATATAAAACACAAGTTTTATTTTGAGAAAGAAAAAGAAGAAGAATATTAATATGAGAGTGCAAATTAAGTATTAGTCATCATAAGTCACATTGGCTAAATAATAATCTCTATTCTTTTTTAGAAAAATCTTATATTTTTTTACCATAAATATTCAAATGTATTTTGGAAAAATTACTTTAGTATAAACCTATTATTAATCTAAAAAATGAGGCCCTAAAAATTTTGGGGCCTAAAGTCATTACTTCATTGGCTTTACCCTCTAGCTGGCACTGCTCATCACTCAATCCGATCAGTGCCAAAACTAAAAATTTTGACCAGGAGATTCAAATAAATCTTGAGCATATGTTTCTCTAGTGATAAGGGCATTTAAGATTTTATATACGTATAATTTATTTTTACATTATATTTACGAAATATAAGTTTTCACGGATTGAATTCCCTCCGTGGTATGCGACTCCGCCACCACCCCTACTTATTTTGATGAGATATTATTTGGAAATAACTAACAATGATATTCTAATTTAAAGGTGAAAAGGTATCATATGACTTCTTAAAGGGTGTAAAAACATCTTAAAAACGAACAATATGAACATGAGCGAGTACCATTATTATCGCGGTAGCTCCATGTTCCATATAATCAAACATGGCAATATATATATATATATATAGGTAAAAATATATTTGTACCTGATATCTACATTACGATAAATAATTTTACTGTAACAAAATAAAAATTAAAGTGAGAATACTTTAATTATATAAAAAATATATATATTTCATCTTAAGCAAATAAGAAGACTAAGGGAAGGGGTGGGTCTCTGCCACTCACTTAAGTTATTGCTATATTCTAAATACATTGAAAATGATGATTCTAACTTAAACAACAATCCGAAAGTGGCTATTGGTGCGCTTATCCCTTCTAGGAAAAGGGTTCACTTTGGTATACTTACCCATTGGCTTGATTAGTCCAAATTTACATCATTAATAGGGAAAATAGCCCTATTAAGAGTTCATTCTCATATCTCAAATTAAGTTTAATTAAGAGTGAAAGGATTTTATTGATTAGCATCATTTGGTGGTAAAAAAGGGATTAAACAAAGGTAGCTTGTTATTTTGACAAACAAATTTCTCTCGTAATCAGATTTATTTTTTATGACCGATAGAACTCAAAAATTAAAATAGTAAAAATTTAAAGGTATATCTGTCCTTTGGACATGTCTACCCCTTATTTTGTGGAAGCTTGTCGCTGACTTGCTGTAAGCTCTCTACTAGTCTTTCAGCCTGCCAGCAAAATACACATGTGAGCATTCATCGGGTCGATTTGATTGTAAATGTTATCGGTTTAGTATATCGATTATCAATTTATAAATATGCTACACTAATAATTCAACCGATAAGATATCGATTATTGATCGTTATCGGTTAGGTTATCAATTTACCCGATAAGATAACTCAATCTCAAATTTTAAAGGGAAGAAGTAAGATAAGATAATGTGTACTGTATAAAGAATATGATAAAGTTTCTTGATTGTCGTAACCCTCTCAAAAAATATAATAAACCTTATAACATTATTTCTCTATATGTTGAATGATAAATTTGAGAGGGTTATAACAGTAAATAAAAAATTAGGAGAATTGAAAATTTTATATACTTAGGGGTAAATTTATATTTTTATTAAAATTTATCGGATTATCGATTAAGCTGTTTAAAAAATGAACAAATTGAGACCCAAATTGATAACCTAATAATAAATAATACCAAACTGTTACCAAATCGTTAACTCAATAACCCGACAACCCAGTAATCTTTTTTCGGTTCATGCTATTGGTTTTACCGCCCAGCCCTACCCATGTTACTCTTCTTCGTTGCTTACACTGCCAATCCCTGGGTCCCACCCCCTCCTTTTTCTTCTTCTCCTCCGCCTCCAAATCAAAAGTTCAGAAGCTTAAAGAATGGACCCGAAGTTCGCCGGAAAGTCCATTCAGGCCCAATTCCTTTCCGGTCAAACTGACCTTGACCAGATGCAGGATACTCCGTCCCGTGGGTCACGTCATCGCCGGGCCCAATCCGAAACCTTTTTCCGGTTTCCAAACTTCGACGATGACATCCTCTTAGACGACGTCGTTACCGACTTCAACCTCGATGTTCAGGCGCCGTCCCTCATGCAGCAGCAGCAGCAGCCTGCAAATTCGGCTGATTCTTCGTCAACTGGGCCGGCGTTATCAGCTGGGCCTTCCGATAATAACCCTAAGCCGCTGGCCCACTACCGTAGTCTATCTGTGGATGCTGATTTTTTCGATGGACTGGACTTTGGTGCTGCGTCGGCGGAGAATAAGATGATGGGTGGTGGCCCGCGTCATAGGCATAGGAATTCCATGGATGGGTCTTTTGATTTTGAGTCTGATTCGCTTTCTGTGAAGAAGGCTATGGCTCCTGATAAGCTTGCTGAGCTGTCCCTGATTGATCCCAAGAGAGCCAAAAGGTTACATCTTTTTGTTTTTTTAACTTTTTATCCTCTTTTTCTACGTTTACTGCAGTGTTAGAATTTTAGTTTGTAATTTATTTATTTATTGGTTTAGGCTTGAATTTGGATTCATTTTGGGCTTAATTTTTTTTTTTCTTTCCAGAAGTGTTTAAGGAAAAATGTGTTGTGAGACCTTTAATTGGATTAGTTAAATTCGTCATGAAATGGTTTGTGGTGAGAAAATGGTGAAAAGCAGATGGTAGTTGCAGTTCTTAGTTTTTAAGTTATTTGTTGTTTCTTTGGAGTGCCTAGATAGCATAACTTCAGCTGACGATAAAGTCTTTTACTTGCTATGATTCATGAAGTAGATGGTAGTTGCAGTTCTTGGATTTTGGCTTTCTTTCTCATCTGCATATTAGAAGGAATAAAGAAAAAAACAAACTAGTTGATTGCAGTCTAACTAGTTGCTCCTAACAGAGAAGTCAAGCTACTGTGTTGAGAAAGAGATGCTATTGCACCTTTCATGTTGATACAGCTTCATATCGAACCAAATAGAAGGAGGCTGTAATGTTTTAAGCTGCTGAATGTTTAGAGAATGAAGATTAAACTTGGAATCATTGATTAAGTACGAAGCATCTGTTTCAACTTTTTGGAATTTGAAATGAGGATGTTGAGGTGGATGTACGGGCACACTAGGATGGATAAGATTAAGAATGAAGTTATTTGGGACAAGGTGGGCATGGTTCCTATGGATGACAAGATGCGGGAAGCGAGGCTGAGATGGTTGGGGCACGTGCGGAAGAGAAGTCCAGATGCCCTGGTAAGGAGGTGTGAAAGGTTGGCTTTGGTGGGTACGAGAAGAGGTAGAGGACGGCCTAAGAAGTATTTGGGATAAGTGATCAGGCAGGACATGGCATGACTTCAGATTTTCGAGGACATAGCCCTTGACAGGAAGGTGTGTAGGTCGAGCATTAGGGTTGTAGGTTAGGAGGTAGTTAAGCAATTTCTACTTCGTACCTAGTGTGAGGCTAGCCTGATAGGGTATCGTCTTAGATTGCTAGTGGTTAATGTTGTGTTCACACTATTCTTCCGTTTTCTATAGTACATAGTACATGACCTTATTTACTTGTTATTGTTATTGATTTTCATCTATTTTCTGGTTCTTATGTCGCTGTTATTGTTTCTATGTTTTCTGTTGATGGTACTGATGTATTTGTTTCTTTTCGTCTTCTTGAGCCGAAGGTATTTCGGAAACAACGTCTCTACTGACTCGGGGTAGGGGTAAGGTCTACGTACTTACTACCCTCCCAAAGATTCCACTTGTGGGATTTCACTGGGTGGTTGTTGTTGTTGGAATTTGAAAGTTTTCTTACAAAAGGACATAATTGCATTGTTTCTTTATTAGATCTCATGGCAGCATTTACTTTTGGTCTTCTCTTTTCTTTTCTCAAAATACTAGTATGCTTTTGTTGGATAAGAGCTCTAATACCAAATTGCAAGTTTCACCTTTTAATAGAGTTATTTTTCATGCAATTTTACAGGATTCTAGCAAACAGACAATCTGCTGCACGTTCTAAGGAGCGAAAAACTCGTTATACTGGTGAGCTAGAGAGGAAAGTGCAGACTCTGCAGACTGAAGCCACCACTCTATCTGCACAGATCACAGTTCTTCAGGTCTGAAATATTTTCAGAAATATACGTGTGACATTCATTTACTTTATGAAATTATGTTGTCTAAAGTAATCTTACATGTTGAATACCCTCTTGTGTTTAGCGACATACCTTTAATACAATGTATGTATCCATCAAAGTCACAGCATCACCAAGGGCTCTCAGCTTTATTTGATTTCTAAACTAAGTGATGATTTGCATTCACCTGATGCCCTTGATCTTGATTGTATATGTTAGTAATTGCATACTCTTACATGGTTTCTTTTTCTGCTTTCACCGAGTTTGTATATTTAGGAAAAAGTCATTTTCACTTCAAACTACTGGTCGAACAATTGGTTGATCAAATTACTACCCAGAGGAACATTTCGAAACGAAAAGACGGAGCTAGTTGGCTAAGACTATATAGCCTAACATCGACTAACCCATTTAGTGAAGAACTCCAAATTGTGCATATAGTCTCTTCAATCAAATAAAGAAGTAACTGATAAAGAAGTATGATCAATGATAATAACCTAAGTTTCTTTTGTGGAGTAAGTCATTGTACAGAACTTATTGAATAAATAACTCGAACTGATAGGTTGAACTCTCTTCCAATTGAATTCTTGAATGTGGAAACGATTGAGACTATTGGTTCTGGAGAATTGGGTTTTTTTTTCTTTTTTCGGATAAGTGAGAAATGGGCTTGTCGTATGACTTGGAAACCAAGATTGGGGCTTTTTTAACCCCATTATGACAGAAAAGTTGCCATATTTCTGGAGCTTTTGCATATATTCTTTCAAGTTTCAAGCATCTTTTCTGCTGGTCGACTCTTCTATACAATTTGTACCCAATGAAAATGATATGGCCAACATTTTTAGTTTGCATGTTAGCTCTTCTGTTGTGTTCTATTTAAGAACTGGTATGTGTAAAGAATGCAATCGTTGCTTTTCATATATTTGGAAATTTGCACTGTTTCATTGGGGTCTAGAATTTACTATTGCTGTATCATCTTAGGTTTGTATTCACTTTATAAGATATCCAAGTAATTATTTATCAGTTGCTTCTATCATATATTGGCCTCAACTCAAATTCAGATGTTGTGAAAGAAGCTGCGGAACAAGCTTTGTTTGTCACGCCATTCAAGTTTTAGTGTCGCTCCAATCTTTTGCTGTTCAAACTACTTATGTCTAGGTCATTACACTTTGAACGTTTGTAGGGTGCTGGTGCAGACAGTTCCTCTACCTTTTCATTTTCACCCACTAGTCTGTCCTGCAATCAAGTGTTTCTAGTGGAAGCATCTCTCGATGGTGTTTCTTGTCTAGGATAGTCTTCATAAGTTAATTATTCCACTGTATAATCTTGGTCTAGCATTTTTCCAATATCAGAGGAAGAATTCATTGTGGCTGCTAGTACCAACACTCTGGTGGAACCTATGTTAATACTCGGCAGTTGTACCATTGCACTTGTTAACAATGCATCAATATGCTACTCTATTACTCTTACTGTTTTCTTCTTTGATGTCCGAATGATTTGTATGTATTTTACTTTAACTGCATCATGGTATCTAGTTGTACTGGTAAAGCTTCCATTTTGACCTGTTTTTTAATTTTATTACTATTAGGGGGAGGGGAGGGGAAAGGGGAGGGTAATTTTACATAGGTGGGATTTGATCTCTCACCAAATGGTAAAGGATGAGGAGCTCACACCGTGCGAGCTACTGTTCAACCTCAACTTTTGACCTATTTATTGGCCATAAGGCTTAATGGTGCTTTTCAACCCTTTGCTCTTATTTTCTTTTCTGGGACTACCATATAATAAGATACTTCCACATTATGCATATTTGCTGTGTGCCCACAAAGGCTATTGTCAATATTTGTTTTTATAAATGTGTATTGGCTGGCATTATAAATATATTGCTGGATGTAACGTTCTCAAGAGATCAACACATTGTTGCTAAACCAACAGAGGGTCATTTCCACAAAGTAAAACATGTAAAACTTTTAAACCCTCTTTTCACGCTATTTTTGTCTGTTGATGCAGAGAGACACTTCTGGAATAGCTGCTGAAAACAAAGAACTCAAATTTCGGTTGCAAGCTTTGGAACAACAAGCACATCTTAGAGATGGTATGCCTTTCCTATAATTTGATACTATAAATTTTCAAGCTTTTAGTCTGGTCTCAAAGAAAAATGTTCACGGAAGAGCATTAAAGTTAATATAACAAAGAAAAAGGGCAGGAGTGTCTGGTGGGTCTATTAATAAACAAAATTCTGTGAAAATCCTCCAAATACAGAGCATCTTGTGAAACATTCTGATTATGTTTTCTGCAATCACATTTAAAGAGAAACAAGGGTTTCACTGGACCAGCTAATGAGATTGGTAAAACACAATGCTATTCTTAACAAATGTATATTACTGTCACTTTTGTGCTCTGCTATCCATCTCTTCTCCTTTCTTTTTTTGTCTTATGTGTTTCACTTCCACCTCAGATTGGTCATCTCTGATGCTCAGTCTCTGCCATCCCCCTCCGCCCATACGTCTTCCTCCTCTTTCACGCACCTACACAACCCTTTATACCCATGTCAGAGGAGACATCTTTTTTCAAATACCTATTTTATAATTATATATGGTGGAACTACAGTTGGCTCTCTTCCTATATTCAATCTTCAGCTGGGTTTGAATGTAGGTTTAAATGTTCAGCTCTTTGTATCGAGTCTAGCTCTATCTTCAGAATTTTTTGAGTTTGGGGTATATTACTATATTCAACTCTTTGTTTTAATGTAGTTCTGAAAAATCATTATTCTTTGCCTAAACAGGTCTTCTAAAAGAATCAGAAAACAGGATTTGTGTCTCACACACACAGAGAGAACAGAACTGAACTGGAAACTTTAGATAAACTGAGGAAAAATCTTTCTGATTGAGTCAATTATTGTCCAGAGAAATTTTTAAGCTCCATGTCAAAGGCTCCTCTAGAAAAGGTTTAAATATACCCTTCGTTATACTTTGGGTCTAAATATACCCCTGCCGTAATACTATTGGTTCAAATATACCCTTCTTTTATTAAGTTTGTCCAAGGTGGACATCCAATCTTACGTGGCAAAGTCTTTGTGATTGAATTTATTATAGTATCATTGGCTTGCAAAGCTTTACGATCTTCCTTTTTTTCTTTTTTGGTGGACTCATCTACTTTGGTATTCATTAGTGCCATTATTTATTTCTCCACCTTGTCCGAGATTGCTTAGTATATTGATATGATAATAGAACTATAGGACTGAAATATAAGTGAATAACTTTCAGCTCTAAATGAAACGTTGAGGGAAGAAGTGCAGCGGCTTAAGATTGAAGCAGGCCAAATTCCAGCTGCGAATGGAAATAGAGGTATGCGTCTTCATTTACCTCCCCAACCACAGCCCTTTGTTCAATGTGGTAACCACCATGCACAACACCAGCAGCAGCACATTCCCCGTTCGACTGCAAGTAACCAAACTGTCCCTGGGCAGTCACAATCTAGCTTCTTCAACTTCAACAGTAGGGCTTGAAATTCTCAAAGGTGAACTGGTCTGGTTAGTAATTTATCAAGTAGATGGCCTTGTAAATATTGATATATAGAATGTATGTAGATTGTCAAAAGGTTATTGAGTGAGTGTTGTTCAGCTCAATAGCTTGTAACGTACCAAGTATTTAAATAATATGAATTACAGATTCTTTGATGTGGGATGCCGGATCTCGAGTTTATTTTTATTAAAGTACAGAATTTGAAACAGTTCAATGATAAGAGAAATGAGTCTCTGTATAAATTTTTCTGTAGATTATAATTTGTTTAATAGGTTCCTTTTTAGGATAACGAAATTTATTTTAGACACGTTAAATTTGAAAGGAATTTTAAAGGAGTCAATTGGTTATTGCGACGCTTATATCACTGTTTCTTTATAAAATACCTTCACAAGAATTTGACAATTCTAAAGGTAAAGTAATTCAATTTCTCACTCTTTTGTTCATTTCTATTTTTTTTCCTTTTCAACACATGGATGCTGATTTTAAACCATAATTACTTTAAGATTATGCACAGTGGAGGTAACTTCGTGCCCCGCAGGATTGTGAGCAAAAGCAGTTGAACTCTTACCGTTTATTGTGTTTGAAAATGTTTAGGAGACAGTGGGAGACGTGCTTATCCATTTCCGATTTCTGATATTAATATTAAGGCTTTTGATCCTTGGAGATAAAGTAAGGATATAATTGGATTTTGTGTGGTAAAAATTGGAACCGCCCCACCGTAATTCTCTGACAGTTTTCTTTCAGAAACTGTCTACTTAAGGAAAACTAGGCATTTTCTTCAAACTTTTTTGGTCAATCTTCTTCTCCTTATGCACACACATCTTACAGACCAAACAGAGATATGGAACACCATGCTAGCACTAGATCTCTTGCTTTTCGTCAACCTCAAATAGAAGAAGAAAAACCATCTATATTGCCCATGTTTGACTTTACTACACAAGTCCCTTCAGACCATAATTTGCACACAAGTGTAAGATGCCAACCCCACAATAATCCTCAAAAGAAAAGAAGTAGATTCCTCAAGATTGGTAACTCATTCCCAATTACGAAGCCAACTTCTACTTCTTCTGGAGTTGTTAAGCCTAAATGTACCAAAAAGCCTCCAGACCCAAGTGCACCAAAAATTACTCGGCCTTGTACCGAGTGTGGCAAGAAATTTTGGTCATTGAAAGCCCTTTTTGGTCACATGCGTTGTCATCCTGAACGCCAATGGCGTGGCATTAACCCTCCTCCTAATTTCAGGCGACACAACGATGACTCTTCTACTTGTGCTCCAGAATTTAGTCCTAGACGAAATGAAGTTTCTTCACAAGCCCCCAAATCACTTTCCCATATGATTATGACAGACGAGGACCACGACATTGCTTCATGCTTGTTACTATTGGCCAATGGTGGGTCAAAACCTGATGATAACGACGAACCTGAGAATGTTGTGAGGGACAATCTGATTAATGTGGATGCATCAGCAGAGCCTTCAGCTTCTTCTTCAGGACTAGGTACAGCCAAGTGTTGTCGTTTCGAGTGTTCAAGTTGTAAGAAGGTGTTTGGATCACGTCAGGCTTTAGGTGGACACAGGGCTACTCACAAAAATGTTAAAGGTTGTTTTGCATCAGGTTCAGGTTCAGGACTAACACAAGCTCCTCTTATTCTAAACCCTAATGCACATGATCATATTAGTACTAATTTGGATCTAAACTTTCCTCCTCCAGTCACATTAATCTCAGGTGAAGATCAATATGATTCTTCGTCTTCCTATTCTTCTACTTATTCAGGCTCCGAATTGGACTTAAGGTTGAGGCTATAAGCAAGGGCTTCAACCCTATTACACAAGTAGTCCTATATAGCTATATGGTAAGTGGCATATTGCTATAGTAGAAGCTGCAAATTTGGGGACAAATGAATTTACAGTTGTGATGTACTAATGTTCATTACGCATTTGTGGTTACTGATGATATAATAATACTAGCTAGTAACTTCTTATGTGAACAGTAGTAAGTTCAATTCTATTTCCTGGTGTTCGTTCATTTGTTGTGCAACTATTTTGCTGAAAGCTTCAGATTATATGTACGGTTGCAAATGAGTTTAACTTTTATATACTAAGATTTAAACCTTTTTTATACAACCAGGTTAATTGCGGGTAATTATTCATAATAAATGGAACTAGTAACATCTAATTCAACTGAGACTATTAGATTAATTGGAGAAAAAAGAATTCTATAATGGTGAACTGATACTAATTTCAAAAGTTCAGAATTAAAATAAGAGGGAGCATGTAGAAGGGAATTTTAAGAGAAAAAAAAAGTATAAGAAGGCGCAGAGTAGAAGCCATGGATATGAAATGGTCAAATGCTATTGAATGAGTCAATCTCATAGAAACAGTTCGTACGAAAGTCGTTGGTACTTGACTTTCATTTTATCCATTTAGAGGTCAGTTTCCAATCCTACCACATGTTCTCATTAATGAGCATCTGTTATTTGTTGCCCAAATAAACAACATTAACTACGAATTGAAAATGATAGGCTTAACATATGAGTTAAGGAAGAGTTTTCTTATCTATGGGATTAAGTTCATTTTTGTTCTTCAAATATAATTCAGAATATTTTTAATTCCTTAACTTTGCTGAAGTAGAGTACATTTGGTCTCACTAACAGAGCCTAAGTTAAAAACTAATAGAATGAGTAATTTTTTTAACGGTGCTTTCTCAAATAGCCTTCTGTGTTCTTTCTTAACTGAAAAGACATTATTTTGGCTTTTTCACTGATGCACATTTTCCTTCCTCCTGTTTTCATTTTCGTAGGACAAGGTGAAGCTAAAAACAATTCATATGTTTTATCAATTCCACTTGACACATCAAAAGCAAATAAAACCAAAATAAAGAGTCATTAAACTCATCTCCTTCATAGAGAAAATGTTAAACTTCTAAGAAGTATGCTATAGTTATCATTTACAGTAGCAAAAGCAAAATAAGAGTTACTAAAATCAACTCTTTTACATTAGCCTTTTAGCGACAAAAAATAATATGCTAAGCGTATCAACTTATACATATAGTCTTCGACAGCATCCCAACTATTTTACACCAATCTTCATCAACAAATTGGTTCTTCTATAATAGCAAAATACATCCTCTTATAGAAGTAACGACCAATCTTTTCAACAGAAACTTATATACTAAAAACTGTATCTCCAGTCACTCTACTTTCTTGGGTTGTGTGCATATGATCCTGGTTAGTTGGTCGTCTTCTTACCTATAATTAAGAAAGTATTACTATCACCGTATTAATAATATAATCAAATAGAGTGGTATGTGTACTAAACTCATACCTGAAGCTTTATAGGAGCAAAAGATGCAGTAGAATATGAGGATTCTTGTCGCAATGTCTCATCATCATAAGAATCTAGATGCACATAATTTAACTTGCAAGTTCTTATTATGGCCTGGATTGTGGCATAAGCTACAGTCTAATGTTTTCTGCTTCCTTTTTATTTTTTGTCTACTTGCTCCAACTTCATCAGACTTTTTTCTCCTAAGCTTCTGTTTTCTTCCTTTGGTATTTTGCTTTCCAATCGTGGAGGCAAAAGAGGTATGTTACTCGACATGAGCCACATTTCTTGACCATTCATAAGTAAAATAGAAAATGCATAGACCCTTCTATAAGTTTCTACCTTATAACAATCATCCACATATGAATTAATGTCATCATGTTTAGCCCAAATAGCGGCAATGACATTGTGAGCACGTGATTTTTGCCATGCCCAAAATATTCCTATATAAAAAAAAAATCAATAAATATCTTTTAATTAATTGTTGGCCACTTTAGGAATTCTATTAGATTTTAATTACCCATATCTAGTTATTAATTAATTAATTAATAAAAATACCAAAAATATCATGCATTGCATTTTAGGATTTATTTTACATTTTTATGATTGAATTAGTAACTAATTGTTTTACATAAATTGAAAACCATAAAAATGATTCATTTTATAATTTAATCTTCAATTCGTAGATTCAAAGGTCTTTAGATGTATAACTTTTATAAATAAGTAGTTAGATTAATTTCACATCTTAGGTAAATTAGGATTTTAATTTTAAGCCTTTTAGTGGTCAAAATTAATTAATAAATAGTAAAGAGCTAGAAAAGAAAATGAAAGAGGAGGAACCGGACTGGGCCAGTGTTTAAAATTAAACCTGGCCCAATTACACTAAAATTCGGCCAGCCCAATTTCCCTCACCCCTCTTTTAATCCAAAAGCACCCCCCCTTTTTTAAAAAACCCTAAACCTAATTCTCTAACTCCCCCTCAGCCAAACCCGCCGCTGCCCTCGCTGTCCCACCCCCCATCCGCCGATTCCCGCCACCCTCAACTCGCCAAAATCAGGCGAGTTACTCAACGAGTACCGTGGTCCCCTCCCCTTCCCCCCACGTACTACGGACTACTGACAAAGACGGGTACACACCAGTGCTTTTACGACTTTGGGACCATTTTCGGTTCAAATGGAGGCCGTAGATCAATTCCCAATTGATCCTCGCCTTCCATTTGTCCCGGATTCGGTTTGAAAAAGCGACTTTCGGACAGAGGTAAGGGTTTTGGATTTTTCTGATTTTTGTTTGATTTTTCGGGGTTTTTGGGGACAAGGGTGTTTGGGGGGGTTTCTTCTATAAATAGCTCGGTTTCTTCTTTGTTGTGGGTCAGTTTTTCTTTGGGGGAGAGCTTTAAGAACAAGGTCGGATTTTGTTGGAGAGGGAGAGCTTAAAAGACAGAGGTTCCGAATTTTTTTTTTAAAAAAAAAGAGGAAAACTGGAAAAAGAAAACACTCTTCACTTTTGAAAACTCTCTGCTTCTGAAATTGGTAATACGAAATTGGAGCTAGAACGGGTAGAAGTGATTATTTCAGTGCTGCTTGCGTCTGCTGGTTTGCTCGCTGACCACTGAGAATTCCGTCATTAACTGTAGTTGCTACTAGCTGGTCATTTGGTCTGAGGCGTAGACGGTTCATTTGCAATTCTTAGGTATGTTCGAATGCTTTGTAGTTGTAAGTTCAGTTACAAGTAAAAATCAGATACACTGCTTGAATCTATATAATTAGTGTGTGTTTCATATTTCTCTGTTAGTATCCGTTGTTCAATCTATACATTCATTGTGCTAGTTC
>MCJB01001221.1:0-24750 GCA_002018475.1 Nicotiana obtusifolia | reverse complement strand
ACATACCAGGTATGTAAGACTATACCGTTCTTTCTTTTGCACGACTCCTATTGAATACAATGCAACGAAAGAGCCCCAAAAGAATACTCTATTCATAGAAGCTAAGAGTCCTTGTATTGTTTCCCCTCTTACGGAGGTTTTTATATGTTGTTATCTATTTGACATTATGTCACCTTGACAGTATGATCGATATAGGAGTTAAGTGTTATGTCACCCTGAGAAAGGTAATCCATAAATGGCACGAGCATTGATACTAATGAAGAAATGATTAAATAAGTCCAGCATACAATAGTTGTTTTATACACCGAGCCGTTCTATACGTCGGCCGGGCAGGCACCTAATGTGCAACTATATATAGAAGTATATGTTTTACTACACCGGGCCGAGCTACAGCCGGACGGGCAGTTATACACCGAGCCGTTCTATACGTCGGCCGGGCAGCCACCCATTGTGCAATTATATAAACACCAGGCCGAACTAGATTCGGATGGGCAGTCACCATGTTACAACCCGTAAAATACGTACATTTAATTATGCTAGAGGGTTAGTTACGTAAAAGGACCCAAGAGCCCGAAAAGTGGTTTAAAGTTAAGAAAAAGAACAAAAGTGTCGAAAAGCCAGGAATGCAGACCGCATAACACATATGCGATCGCAGAATTGACAAGTTCCATCGCAGAATGGAACAGAGAACCTGGGATGAAACCATGCCAAATATGCGACGCATATGCGAACCGCAGAATTGAAATGCGGACCACAGAATCGACACACCCATCGCAGAACGAGGCAGAAAACTGGGCAAAACCAATGTCCAAAATACGACAAAAAATGCGATCGCATTTTGGAAATGCGAACTGCATTCTGGCCCCTTTTACGTTGCATAATGCGACAGAATTTTAGGGCAAGATCTGCGACCGAAATGCGAACCACATACCTGTCTGCGACGGGTATGCGATCGCATTTCTGACTATTTTCAGGAATATGTGTCACTTACCCCTAGGCCTATAAAAAGGGACCCAAACCCATTCCTTCTTCATTTTTATGAAACAAACACTCAGTAGAAGGCCTCAAACGACTCCTCTCAAAGAACCCATGAACCTTAGCCAAAATTCTCTCTTCAAAAGCTCTAAATTGAAGAAAGAATCAAGGAATTGAAAAACGAAAGAGAAATCCTAGCTGAGTTTCCTTCTCTTGTAAACCCAAAGCGAGGGCAAGACTTAGGGATTGAAGAACCAAGAAAAGAGGGTTAAGTAATCTGACATGCAAGGTAAGTTCCTACACCCATTCTCTTAGGGATTCCTGAAAATCCATTGCATGCATGTAAGAGTTCATAAGAATGTAAGTGAAAGCTATGGGTTCAATTTAATTACCACTAATAGTGTGGGATATGATCGTTGTTGAGCTGCATGTGCCATGAATATGTTTGATAAGGTTAAGAAGAGGAAGATTATGGGAAAGCACCATATAAATTCAGGAGATTATGGTTAGTAATAGCTATGATGCGTAGTGAGTAACGAGTGAACTGTTCTTTAATTGTAAATTAAAGAATTTTTGCAATTTCGTGGCTTGAGAGCTGGTGCTATATATATATTAGGTATGTAAGACTACACCGTTCTTTCCTTTGCATGATTCCTGTCGAATACAATGTCTCAAAGAGCCCCAAAAGAATACTCTGTTCTTAGAAGCTAAGAGTGCTTGTATTGTTTCCCCTCTTATGGAGGTTTTTATATGTTGTTATCTATTTGACATTATGTCACCTTGAAAGTATAATCGATATAGGAGCTAAGTGTTATGTCACCATGAGAAAGGTATTCTTAATTGCACAAGGAAGAAGGGATAATAAATATAACAATTCAAGAACACAAGTTATAAGTAAGCTTGCAATGTATTACGTGTATATGTATATATATGTATGATTGAATTTCTTGTGATCGAGCCGGGTACGGCCGGGTAAGGTATGCTATAAGGTAGTGTTGATGAGCCCTTGGGGGCGTATGTGATTTGTGTGGTGACGTGTATGTAAAAAGGTAATCCATAGATGATACGAGCATTGTTACTAACGAAGGAATGATTAACTAAGTCCAGCATACATATTTGTTTATACACCGAGCCGTTCTATACGTCGGCCGGGTAGGCACCTAGTGTGCGACTATATATAGAAGTATATGTGTACTACACTGGGCTGAGCTAAATTCGGACGGGCAGTTATACACCGGGCCGAGCTAAAGTCGGACGGGCAGTTATACACCGAGCCGCCTTCGAGTCGGCCGGGCTATGGCAATTATTGTGCAAATATGTGTACACCGAGCCATGATAAAATCGGCCGGGCAAGGGTATCTATTGTAAATATATGTACACCGAGCCGCACTAAGATCGGCCGGGCAATGGCACATATTGTGCAATTATATAAACACCAGGCTGAACTAGATTCGGATGGGCAGTCACCACTGATCAGTTGGGAAGATAACGATAAGGCCCACAGAGGCATGTCTATATATGTATATGTGTGTATGATTGAATTCGTATGACCGCGCCTAGCGAAGGCCGGGTATGTTGTGACCGCGCCTAGTAAAGGCCGGGTATGAGCCCACAGAGGCATGTGTGTTTGATTACGATCCCACAGGGGAGTATGAAATTGTTTAAAGTAGCGACTAGGTGATTGTATGTAATTGTATGTGATTGCACGTGGTAAAGTTCATGTAATCGATTTCGGTAATAGTAAACGTATATGAAATCGGCAGGCCCACGGAGGCGTATGTATAAGATGTGGAAAATGATAATGTACACGAGTACGAATATGATAATGTTAGAAAGGTTACACGAAAATGCATAAGTCTCACCAATATGCTATGGTTAGCCGCCCTTAGAGGCATACAGATGGTACAGGTCATGTATTTCTTATCCTAATGCTTATACTAATGCTCTTACATTATGTTTTTTTGTCTTACATACTCAGTACATTATCCTTACTGACGTCCATTCTATGTGGACGCTGCATGTCGTGCTGCAGGTCCTGATAGACTGACAGAGGGAGCTCATCTACCACAGTAAGCTATTCAGTACGCAGATACTAGCAAGACTCATCCTTCGGGCTTGCTACATTTTGGTATGCACTTGTATAGACATTTTGGGTATGTCGGGGCCCTGTTCCGACGTAGGTTGTATTTTGCACGTTTCTATAGAGGCTCAATAGACAAATGTCAGTATGTGTATAGACAAGTGTTGGGCCACGCGCAGTTAAATTGCCTTGTCGGCAAACGTTTGTATCATGTTGTATAGTTTTGTATTGTAGCCCAGTTAGCCATGCTGTGTATAAATGCATGCCTATGATATAGTACGGTTTCATGGAAGGTCATCGTTATTACTGTTAACGTGGTCATGTTATCACTTGCCACCCATGTGAATATGACACACCTTATAAGTAGTAAGGGAAGTCAGATGAAGGGTTCGCTGTCACTCTGCAAGCAGGGTTCGGTGCCCGTGTCACGGGCCCGCCGAGCGGGGCGTGACACACCACTGATCAGTTGGGAAGATAACGATAAAGCCCACAGAGGCATGTTTATTGATTACGATCCTGCATGGGCGTATGTAATTGTTTAAAGTAATGACTATGTGATGTATGTGGTAGCAATAACTTATATGAAATTGGTAAGCCTACGGAGGCGTATGTATAAGATGTGGATAATGATAATGTACACGAGTATGAATATGATAATGTTAGAAAGGTTATACGTAAATGCATAAGTCTCACCAATATGCTATGGTTAGCCGCCCTCAGAGGCATACAGATGGTACAGGTCATGTATTCCTTATCCTGATGCTTATATTATTGTTCTTACATTATGGTTCCTGTCTTACATACTCGGTATATTATTCGTACTGACGTCCTCTTCTGTGGACGCTGTATGTCGTGCTGCAGGTCCAGGTAGACATACAGGCGAGGCTACCCCACCGCAGTAGGCCATCCAGTTCAGCTGATATTGGCAAGATTCATTCTTTCGGACTTGCCGGAGTCTTGGTATGTATTTTGTATAGGCATCATGGGCATGTCGGGGCCCTGTTCCGACGTAGGTTGTATTTTGTATATTTCCATAGAGGCTCAATAGACAAATGTCAGTATGTGTATAGACCAGTGTTGGGGTGATGTGCAGTTAAATTGCCTTGTCGGCAAACGTTTGTACTATGTTGTATGGTTTTGCATGTAACCAATTGGCCACGTTACGTACGAACGTATGCCTATGATATAGTATGGTGTCACGGAAGGTTATTGCTATTATTATTATTACCATTGTTATATTATCGCTTGCAATCCATGTGAGTATGATACACCCTGTAAGTAACAAGGGAAGTCAGGTGAAGGGTTCGCCGGCACTCTACAAGCAGGGTCCGGTTCCCGGTTGCGGCCCCTGCCCTCCAGGTTGGGTCGTGACATTGAGTTAGCGTGTTTTGAGGTAAGTGTCTTGCCTAACTTTGTGTGGGGAAATTACCTCTTAGGATTGGTGTTGTTTCGTGATAATTGTGGCATGTGAAAGTCGTGTACGTAAGATGATGAGTGTGTACACATGCTATATGTGGTAATTGACCGGTTTAAGCTATGTAGATTCTTTTCATGCCTTTAATTGAATTGTCATAACATGTTATATTCATCATGGTTAATCTATTCTTACATGCTTCCCTTGACATTGTTAATACTTGTCTCATTTCTTACTTGTTATTTGTCCTTACATGCTTAGTTGAAGTTACTATTTTCTCATTGCCTTGTAAAAATATTTAACGGTTCAGTTACCTTACTTGAAGTTGTTATTTCTTGGAATATCTTACTGTTGAGTTTTGGTGTTGAAGTTGTAAAAGTCGTGATCACATTGCTGCAAAGTTGTAAATTGTTGAAATACCGTTCTTGTTGAGCTATTCACTTTCGGTTGCTATTGTTGAGACTCTTGTACACTTTGTAGTTGAGCCATGGGCTATTTATTGTGGAAACATTGTTATTGTTGACTTCTTTGGCAAGTTGTGGTATTGAGCACTTGAAGTACGATTTGTGATATTCATGCAGTGGTATTAGGATAGGGGTTGATACGCATGCGATGAGATAAGGTAGGCTTGATACGCGTGTTGCTAGTAGGGGAACTACTTGAAGTCACACAGTGTGATAAAGCGAGCTAAAATACGGGTAGCTATTTCAGGAAAAATAATTTTCAAAATTAAATGCAAGGGTCCTGCGGTGATATAAGGAAAGACTGTGTTTGAAATTGTGAAATGAGAAAGCGAGGTGGTGACGTGATTCTTGTGTTGTTTTTCATTTACATCACTTGTGTTTGTCTAGATCGTTTCCTTGGTGTTCTTATTATGTGTTCCTCCCTTGATGCCCATATTGCCTAAATTTCAGTGTAGCTTACCTTGTTTTATTTCTTTATTATGTCATTCCCTTGTTTCTGTTATTGTATTGTACCATACCATACCTGTTCAGTTTCTTTATTCTAGTAAGAGTCTTGACCTGACCTCGTCTCTACTCTACCGAGGTTAGGCTTGATACCTACTAGGTACCGTTGTGGTGTACTCATACTACGCTTTTACACATCTTTTTGTGCAGATCCAGGTGCTTCATACAAGGCTAGGCATCCGTGAGTTGAGCTTTGGATCGGAGACTGCGAGGTACACCTGCCGGCATCCATAGGCCTTGGCGTCACCCTTTGTCCTTGTTTCTTTTCTTCTGTTTACTCTTTATTTAGACACTGATGCATTAGGGATTGGTTCAGTATATTCGTGGTGAGCTTATGACTCAGTCTCACCAGATTTTTGGAGTAATGGTCAGCTGTGTTCTGGAATTATTTTGTGATACCGGTTGGTTTAGATTGAAGTTCTTTTATTATTTTTGTTATTTCTTCATGTATGTTAGGGTTAACTAGTTTTAGAGACTAGGTGCCATCACGACATCCTATGGAGGGAGATTGGGGTAATGACAAGTTGGTATCAGAGCTCTAGGTAATAGGTGTTACGAGTCATAAGCAGGTTTAGTAGAGTCTTGCGGATCAGTGCGGAGACGTTTGTACTTATCTTCGAGAGGCAATGGGACTGTTAGGAAACTTCACTTCTTTGATTCCTTATCGTACGAATTTGTTGACTTCGAATTCTGAACCTTTGTCTTTCTATTCTCTTACAAATAGTGAGGACACGCACTGCTCGATCTGATGATCAGACACCTGCGCCACCTGCTAGAGTCGCCAGAGGCCGGGGCCGGGGCTGAGGCCGAGGAGGGGCACGTGGTGCAGTCAGAGCACCTACCTGAGCTACGACAGATGAGCCACTAGTAGCTCCAGTTGGGGAGCAAGGACCTGAGGTGCCTGTTGCCATCCTTACACTTCAAGAGACCCTCGCATAGTTCTTAAGCATGTTTGGTACTCTAGCTCAGGCAGGGTTGACCCACTTGCATCAGCCCCATCTCAGGATGGGGAGGAGCTTAGACTCCCACGGCCCTAATTCCAGAGCAGAGGGTCCACGTTGACTAGGTCCCAGAGGCTATACCAATGCAGCCAGTTGTTCCAGTTCAACTTGAGGTTAGGGCAGCAACATTTGTAGAGGAGCAGATTAGACATGAGAGGTATAAGAAGTACCACCCTCCTACTTTTGGCGGTCTAGCTATTGAGGATGCACAAGGTTTTCTTGAGAAGTGCCACTGTATTCTCCGCACCATAGGTATTCTGGAGATGAGCGGGGTTGCTTTTACTACATTCCAACTGTCAGGACCAACGTGTCAGTGGTGGCGGGCATACGAGTAGGGTAGCCCAGCCGATGCGGCTTCACTCACATCGGCTCTGTTTTCAGAGATGTTGTTGAGAGAATTTTTTCCCCAAATACTTCGGGATGCATGGTGTGCGGAGTCTGAGCAGATGCGCCAGGGTACTATGACCGTGTCAGAGTATGCTGTCAGATTCAGTGAATTGTCCAAATATGCACCTGCCTTGGTTTCCACAGTCAGAGAGCGAGTCCGTCGATTTATCGAGGGGCTCAACTACGGTATTAGATTTAGCATGCTCGAGAGTTGGAGACAAATACCCCATATAGACACGTGGTAGAGAACACACGGAGATTGGAGGGTATGCGGGAGGGAGAGGACAGAGAGGCCAAGAGGCCTCAAGATTCTAGCGAATATAGTAGATTGTTAGTGTCGTACGACAAAACCAATATCGTGAGAAATTTAAAGAACTGAAATGAGAAATTGAGAATGAAAGTTGACTGCATATATAAATGAAAGCTATTACAAAAGGTTTGGTTGCTTGAATGTTTGAATGCTTGACCTCCCCTAATAATGCTTAAAAGAATTAAACCAAAGTTACATGGCTTGACCTATATAAGCTGTAGAAGCACATTGAAAGTAAATGAAGTGAAACTACTCTATATTTACAATGAAAAGGACTTAGTCTTCTACAAGGTAGAAACAAGTCCGCTGGCAGCAACTTTGTCTTTAACATCAGGGTCTGCGCATGGTGCTATCGGCGCGCGCGACACAATTTGCATCTGCCTGCGGCTGGGCGCTGGCACTTGGCATCAGGGGTTGCACACGTGGCATTGTTTTTGTGCGTGGCGCTATTGGAATCTACCTGCGGTTGGGCGCTGGCGAGGACTATCGGTGGGGCAATAGGGGCACATGCGCGCTTGTCACTTGGCGTTGCCGAGACCACGAGGCCGATCGTGGCGCTGGGCGTTGAGAGGCTTCCAGGATGCCACAGGACGCGTCCAAGGGGTCATGGGGCATGGCTTGAAAGCAGCCCATGACATTGTTTATGCGTTAAAGATTTGACAGCACTATTTGTACGGTGTCCCTGTGAGGTTTATGCCGACCATCGGAGTCTACAACATCCGTTCAAGTATATGGATCTTAACTTGTGGCAGCAGAGATGGTTAGAGTTGCTTAAGGACTAAGATATCACTATTCTATATCATCTTGAGAAGGCCAATATGGTGGACGATGCCTTAGGTCCAAAGGCAGAGAACTTGGGCTGTTTAGCATATCTACCGGTAGTTGAGAGGCCATTAACATTGGATGTTCAGGCCTTGGCCAACCAGTTTGTTAGATTGGATGTTTCGGAGCCCATTCGGGTTCTAGCTTGCGTGGTTTCTCGGTCTTCTTTATATGCTCACATCAGAGAGCGTCAATATGAAAACCCCTATTTGCTTGTCCTTATGGACACGGTATAGCACGATGATGCCAAAGAGGTTTCTATCGGAGATGACGTTGTGTTGCGGATGCATGACCAATTATGTGTGCCCAATGATGATAGGTTACGTGAGTTGATTTTCTAGGAGGCCCACAGTTTGCAGTACTCTATTCATCCGGGTACCGCTAAGATGTATCAGGATTTGAGATAGCACTATTAGTGGCAAAGGATGAAGAAAGACATAGTGGAGTATGTAGCTTGATGCCTAAATTGTCAGCCGGTGAAGTGTAAGCACCAAAAGCTAGGAGGTTTGCTTTAGAGACTTGAGATTGCTGAGTGGAAATGGGAGCGAGTTACCATGCACTTCGTTGTTGTGTTCCCAGGGACTTAGAAGAAATTTGACGTTGTATGGGTGATTGTGGATAGGTTGACTAAATCGGCTCATTTCATTCTGGTGGTGACTACCTATTCTCATAGCAAGTAGCTCAGGTCTATATCTGCGAGATTGTCCGGCTTCATGTTGTGCCAGTATCCATCATCTCTGACCAAGGCAGGCAGTTTACATCGCACTTCAGGAGGGCCGTACAACGTGAGTTAGGCATACGGGTTGAGTGGAGTACAACATTTTACCCCCCAGACGGACAGATAGTCCGAGCGCACCATTCAGATATTGGAAGATATGCTTCGTTCCTGTGTTACGGAGTTCGGGGGTTCTTTGGATCATTTCTTGCCGCTTGCGGAGTTCGCCTACAACAACAGCTACCAATTGAGTATTCAGATGGATCCTTTTGAGGCCCTATATAGAAGACAATATCGTTCTCCAGTTAGTTGGTTTGAGTCGGGAGAGGCTAAGTTATTGGGCACGGATTTGGTTCGAGATGCCTTGGTGAAGGTCAAGTTGATCCAGGATCATCTTCGTCCAACCCAATCTAGATAGAAGAGTTATGCGGATGGGAAGGTTCGTGATGTTACATTAATGGCTGGAGAGCGAGTCTTGCTCCGGGTTTCACCCATGAAGGGTGTGATGAGGTTCGGGAAGAAGGGCAAGTTGAGCCCTAGGTATATTGGACCTTTTGAGATCCTCGGGAGAGTGGGAAAGGCGGCCTACAAGCTTGCATTGCCATTTAGTCTGTCTGCAGTTGATCTGGTGTTCCATGTTTCTATGCTCCGAAAGTATCACGGTGATCCATCCCATGTTTTAAATTTTAGCTCAGTCTAATTGGACAAGGATTTGTCTTATGTTGAGGAGCCGGTGGCCATCTTGGACAGGCAAGTCTGAAAGTTGAGGCCAAAGAGCATTGCTTCAGTAAAGGTTCAGTGGAGAGGTCAACAAGTCGAGGAGGCGACTTGAGAGACCGAGCATGATATGCGTAGCCGTTAGCCTCATCTTTTTATCACTTCAGGTATGTCTCTGTACTCATTTAAGGACAAATGTTTGTTTCAAAAAGGGGGAGGATGTAGCGATCTGACCGGTTGTTTTGAGTATTTTAGCCCCGCTCCCCTATTTATTGCCTCCTCTATGTTATATTGTAGTTATGGGACTTGTTGGGGTGGTTAGTTTTGGGTGAGTTTCGGAGTGAAATGAGACACTTAGTCCCAAAGTTGGAAGCTTATGTTGGAAGAGTTGACTAGAGTTTGACTTTTGTGTATATGACTCCAGAATAGAGTTTTGATGGTTCTGATAGCTTCTTATGATGATTTTGGACTTGGAAGCATGTTCAGTTATTAATTTGAAGGTTCGTACGTCGTTTTGGCTTGAATTAACGAATGTTAGAAAGTTGAAGGTTTGGAAGGTTGAGAAATTTGACCGGGAGTTGACTTCATTGATATCGGTGTTGGATTCCGATTTCGGAAGTAGAAATAGGTCCGTTGTGTCATTTATGACTTGTGTGCAAAATTTGAGGTCAATCAGAGTTGGTTTGTTATGAATATACGTTAGCTTTAGAAGTTGGATGTTCATGGTTTTAATAGGTTTTGATTTGGTTGCAATTCATTGAATCGATGTTGTTTGATGTGATTTTAGGTCTCGAGTAGGTCCGCTATGTGTTTTAGAACTTGTTCGTATATTCGAACGGGGTCCCGAGTGTGATTCGGATTGAATCCGGAACCATTTTGGACTTGGTCGATTGCTGAACCACTACCGAGTCTGGTGCAATCACTCCTGCTCACTTTGGGCTACATGTGTGCACTGTCGAAGTAGCCTTCGAGCCATAGAAGTAAGGGTTGGGCTGACAAGCTGTGATCGCAGGTGCAGTCGTTTCTCCGCAAAAGCGGATGCGCAGAAGCAGCTGCCATCCACATAAAAGCAAACACGTATGTGCTTTACATTCTACAGATGCGATAGTCCCCACCTTCGATGGGATTTTCATAGATGCAGACCCGCAAATGCGGCTTTGGGTTTGCAAAAGCGAAATCGCTGGGCAGAAAAGGGGCAGATCGAAGTTTTTATTTCATTATCCATATTTTGAGTTGGAGAGCTCGGTTTTGGGCGGCTTTGAGAGAGATTTTCAAGGAGTTGATGTTATATCCCGTAACTTCGTACGTAGATTGCGCCGTAAGATAGTTTACGTATAAGGGCCTAAGAACCGGGAAAGAGTCAAAAAAGTCAAGAAAAGAGCAAAGGGCTTCGCAAAGCTGGGTATGCTACCGCAAAACCCACATGTGGGCTGCATATCTAACACTGAGACTGCAGACCAAGGCAGATTTCTGGACAAAGATCAGTGCCAGAATTGCGGTCATAAGTGCGGTCGCATTTTCAAAATGCGAACCGCATATTATACCTAATGTGTCGCAAACTGAAACAGATTTCTGGGCAGAAATCCATGTCAGGAATGCGGTCAGTATGCGATCGCATACTGAAAATGTGGACCGCAAAACAGACCTTCTGGGTCGCAGAATGAGATAGATTTCTGGGCTGAGTTTCGCGTCCAGTTCGCATGTTGGTTCTGCGGCGTAAATGCGGTCGCAGACCGGTAGGCGACTGGTACGTGCGTCATTTAATTAGTGACCTATAAAAGGAGCATAGACCAGTTATTTCACCATTTTTCTGAAACCCAAACCGAGTAGAACCCCCTGCAACCTTTCTCAAAGAATCCCCCCACAAGCCCTAATCGATTTCCCTCTCTTCCAAGTTATAAATTGGGGAAGGAAATCTGGAGATGGAAGAATTAGGGGAAAAGTCCTAACTGATTTTCCTCTCTTTCAAGCCCTAATTGAGAGTGAAACCTAGAAGTTGAAGCACCAAGGAAGAGGGCTGAGTTATCCCACATGCAAGGTAAGTTACTACTCCCTTTCATGCATTCTTTCCCCTGTGAATTCATGGTATTTCGTTCTATGCATGTAAGAACTCATGGGATGGTGATTGGAAGCCATGAGTTCAAGTTAACTAGTGGTAATGGACTAGGTTGTGGTTGTTTTGGGTTGTTGTTGAGCTGCATGTCCTACTACTATTGTAATGGAGTTTTAGAGGAAGAAGGGTGTGGAGAAACACCACATAAATTTAGGGCTGTGGTTGATTATAACTATAACGTTCAGAGGATAACGATGGAATCGTTTCTTTCATTGTAGGCTAAGGAAATTGTGACTGTGCGAAGCTTGAAATTGGCGCAGAGAATACCAGGTATGTGAGACCGTCCCTTCCTTTCTTTTGCACGACTCTAATTGTATACAACACAATAAACAAGCCCCAAAGATACTCTACTCTTAGAAGGTAGGAGTGCTTATATTGTTTCCCCTCTTATGGATCGATCGACGTTGATGTTGCTTCTCTTGTTCTTATGTTATCAATGTTGTTGGTACTTCCTGATTCTCATAAGGTTCATGGTGAAGAGTTAGTCCTAATAACGTGTATAGAGGATACCAACCTTACGTCACTCCAAAAGGCTTAGAACGTATTTTCATGACTCGAGCATGCATTATATATATATATATATATATATATATATATATATATATCTATTTTATTCTACCGAGCCGCGCTATAGTCGGCCGGGTACGGCACCTATTGTGCAACCACTGATTAGTTGGGTTTACCGAGCTCCACGTGGCCGAGTAGGATCCTACCGAGCCTTATGATGGCCGGGTACGTTTTCATCGAGCCTATTACGGCCGGGTATGATATGATGATGATGATGCCCACAGAGGCATGTGTTTTAAAAGTTTATGTATATATATATATATATACATATGTATCATGCATTTCATGTCAGTAGCCCTCAGAGGCATTCAGATGGTACCGGTTGTATGTTTCTCATCCTGACGCATATTACTGTTCTTATATTATGTTCCTGTCTTACATACTCAGTACATTATTCGTACTGACGTCTTTTTATTTGTGGACGCTGCATGTCATGCTGCAGGTCTGGACAGACAGATATACGAGGCTCCCCCCCACAGTAGGCTGTCCAGTTTGGCGGATATTGGCGAGATCCATCCTTCGAACCTGCCGTAGTCTTGGTATGCATTTGTTATAAGCACTAGGGGCATGTCGGGGCCCTGTTCCGACACAGGTTGCATCAAGTATGTTCCAGTAAAGGCTCATAGACAAGGGGTGGGCTTATGTATAGTTGGATTGCCTTGTCGGCAAATGTATTTTGTTGTACAGATTTTGCATCGCAGCCTTAAGGGCCATTTTATATATACGTATGTTCATGTCATTATATGGTACTTCAGTTGATATGTACGAATATGTCATTATCGTAAGTTTAAGTTGATTATGATTGTTGCTTGCCATTTATACCAGCCTCGTCGGCCTATAGATAATAAGAAAAGTAAGATGAAAGGTATGCCGGCACTCGGCGAGTAGGGTCCAGGTGCCCGTCGCGGCCCTCCGGCTTGGGTCGTGACAGTTGATCGCGGTAAGTGATTCTAACTCAGATTTGGCTATTATACATGAATCCATCATTGTTTTTACCATTTAATTAGTGTTTTGAGTTGGAAAAATTAGGAAATTTGTGAAAACTTCATAAACTATATTTTGAGGATTTGAAGGTCGATTTGAGGTTGGAATTAAGTAATTTTAGTTTGGTTGGACTCGTTATTGAATGGGTGTTTGGATTTTGTAAGTTTGGTCAGGTTCTGAGACGCAAGCCATTCGGAGTTGTATATTTTTGAAAAGGGCTACTAGTTAATTGCGTTAGCATTTTTTGAGGTAAGTGACTTGCCTAAATTTTTGTGGGGGAATTACCTCTTAGGATTAGTGTTCTTTCGTGTTAATTGTGGTACGTGAAAGCCGTGTACGCAAGGTGACGAGTGGGTACACGGGCTAAATGTGGTAATTGACCAGTTTAAGCTATGTAGATTCTTTTCATTCCTTTAATCGAATTGTTATAACATGTTATATTCATCATCGTTAATCTATCCTTACATGCTTCCTTTTACATTGTTAATACTTGTCTCATCTCTTACTAGTTATTTGTCCTTACATGCTTAGTTGAAGTTACTGTTTTCTCGTTACCTTGTTAAAAATTTAATTATTGAGTTACCTTACTTGAAGTTGTTATTTCTTGGAATATTTTACTGTTGAGTTTTGGTGTTGAAGTTTTAAAAGCCGTGATCACATTGAGGCAAAGTTGTAAATTGTTGAAATACCGTTCTTGTTGAGATATTCACTTTGTTGCTATTGTTGAGACTCTTGTACACATTGTGGTTGAGCCATGGACTATTTATTAAGGAAACATTGTTATTGTTGACTTCTTTGGCAAGTTGTGGTATTTGGCACTTGAGGTGCGATTTGTGATATGTTGTGATATTGATACGCATGCGGTGGTATAA
The DNA here is from genome assembly GCA_002018475.1 of Nicotiana obtusifolia. NCBI lineage: Eukaryota > Viridiplantae > Streptophyta > Magnoliopsida > Solanales > Solanaceae > Nicotiana > Nicotiana obtusifolia. Next base: position 10,825 of record MCJB01001221.1, on the reverse strand, counting down.
GGATACGGGTTGATATGCATGCGGTGAGATAAGGTGTGCTTGATATGCATGTTTCTAGTAGGGGAACTACTTGAAGTCACATGGTATGATAAAGTGGGCTAAAACGCGGTTAGCTATTTCAGGAAAAAATAATTTTCAAAACTAAATGCAAGGCTGCCACGGTGATATAAGGAAAGACTATGTTTGAAATTGTGAAATTAGAATGCGAGGTGGTACCTCGGACGTGATTCTTGTTGTTGTATTTCATTTACATCACTTGCATTTGTCTGCATCGTTTCTTGGGTATTCTTATTATGTGTTCCTCCGTTGATGCCCTTATTGCCTAAATTTTAGTGTAGCTTACCTTGTATTTCCTTATAGTATCATTTCCTTGTTTCCTTGTTGTACTTCACCATATACGCCCATAGGACTTCGGGTAACATTTCCCTCCATCTTCCTTTAGCGTCAACTAACCTTTTCTTCAGGTTTTGAATTATAGTTTTGTTGGTTGATTCTGCTTGACCGTTGCCGCTGGGGTGGTACGGAGTTAACAATATCCTTTTGATTTTGTTGTCCTCGAAGAATTTGGTCACTTTACTACTGATGAACTGCTTTCCATTATCTCATACGATCTCAGAAGGCATCCCGATTTGCGGGCCGCAAATGCCTTTGGTTTCACGATTTAGTTCATCCCCCCATAAATGGCAGCCCTAGATTTCTCTACCCATCACCTAAAAACACCGAAGCATCTACTATAGGCAACAAAATCAAAAAAAAAAATTCAAAATGAAAACTAAAGACACAGCTAAGATAGGAGTTGAGTAAATCAAATTATGCAAATGAACTCCAAATTCAGTTTTGTTTGAAGCATTAGATCCGTATCAAAATTTCGGAGCCATAGCAAAAAGAATCGTCCAATTCGGACATCGTATGAAGAAGTTATGCCTATTTTGTGTCAGGGAAAAATTCCAGCGCCCAGGACAGCGCCCGGCGCCGCCCAGAGCGCCCGAGGCAGTGAAGGCAGCGGAGGCCACTGGAAGCAGCGCCACAGGCAGCGCCCGGCGCCACCCGTGGCGCTGGAGGCAAAAAGGGGTCTATAAAACGGGGTTTTGGTCATTTTAACATATTTTGAGCTAGGGAGGTCGGATTGAAGCGATTTTTGAAGCGATTTTCAAGGAAAACATCGGGGTAAGTGTTCTTTATCATAAATCCTTCATAGATCATGATTCCATACTCATTTACATCATGAATCCATGAATCTATGGAAGAAAAATCAGATTTTTTCTTCCAAATCTTCCAAGAACAAAAATTTGGATTTGAAGGTCAATCCGGTGTCGGAATTTGACAAATTTTATATGCATGGACTCGTATTGGAATGGGTCATTACATTTTGTGGGTTTTGTACGATTACAAGAAGTGGGCCCCACTGTCAATTTTGAGTTTAATTTCGGAATTTTACCCGGAAAATTTGTAAATTCCTATGGAATTGGTGTTTATTATGGGTATGAAGCGTATTAAATTAATTGTGACTAGATTTGGAGCCTTCGGACACAAAGTTTCAAGGCAAAGGTTTGTCGGAACCTTGAATTCAATTGCAAAGCGAGGTAAGTGGGCGTTCTAGCCTTAGCTTGAGGGATTAGAAATTATGTGCTAATTGTTAAATTGCTTCTCGTTGAGAACAACGTATAGGTATGGTGACGAGTACCTATACATTGGTGTCAAGCATGACCGTGGGTCGTATATTGATAATTATTGTACAATTAATGTTCTAATTGCTGAATGTTATCCGTGATATTGTTGTGATATAAGAGCAATTATTGTTCTAATTGCTGAAGGTCATCTATGATATTGTTGTGATATAAGAGCAATTATTGTTCTAATTGATGAAGGTTATCTGTGATATTGTTGTGATATAAGAGCAATTATTGTTCTAATTGCTGAATGCTATCCGTGATATTGTTGTGATATAAGTGGGAGCGGGTGGCACGCCTGCCACGAGATATTGTGAATTGAGGGCGGGTGGTACGCCTACCACATGAATTGATCATTGTAATTGTTCCTATTGATTATGGGTTTATGTTTCTCCTTTTCGTCATAATTTAGATTGGTAAATGGACTACTTGAATAAGAAATTGTTGGAAGTCAAATAGAGGTTCGTGTCTAAGTCATGGGTAGTGTCTTAGGAGTTCGTAGGAGTTTAAGGGGTCCGGTGTCATAATAGTAGCGTCGTGTCTAGGTTTAACGAAATGATAATTGGGTTGGGAGGTTAATTGCGGCACTTAGACGGTAATTAAGTATTAACATTAATTTAGTTAAATAAGAGTCGAGTATGGATTGATTATATCTGATTTCCCCCTGGCCAGGATGATTGTTTGATGTTGTTATTTCCCTAATTGGGAGTTTGATGTGATGCATTGTTCCCTTGCCGGAAACTTATTATGATTGTTGTGATGATGTAAGTGGGAGTGGGTGGCACGCCTGCCACGAGATATATGAAAGTGGGAGTGGGTGGCACGCCTGCCACGAGATATTGTGTAAGTGGGAGCGGGTGGCACGCCTATCACAGGATATATTGTAAGTGGGAGCGGGTGGCACGCCTGCCACGGGATGTGATGTACGTGGGAGCGGGTGGCACGCCTGCCATAAGAGGTTACTGTAAGTGGGAACAGGTTGCACGCCTGCAACAAGAGGTTACTGGAGGTGAAGGTGGCTTGTATTTCATATCATTGTGTTAAAGGCCCAATTGCAGTTTTCCTCCTCGAATGTTGATGATCTGTTTCGCTTTTATCTGATTGTTATTGCAATGTATTTTTTCTTTTCTCCGTTTAAATTGTTGATGTACTTTTAGTTATCTGTCGTAGATGCATATATGTTCATGTTCAAACAGGTTTATCTTGAGTCTGGTCCTAGCCTCGTCACTACCTCGCTGAGGTTAGGCCAGACACTTACTAGCACATGGGGTCGGTTGTGCTGATTCTATACTCTGCACTCTTTTGTGCAGATCCCGGCGCCGCAGGTGTCGGACAGTAGAGGGCTTCCAGCTTTTGTGTGACTTTCAGGCGACCCAAGGTAGTACTGCAGACGTTCGCTGATCTTGGTGTCTTCTGTCCAGTTCTTTTACCTGTTTCTTCCATGTAGTTCCGGAACAGTATTTTTGTTATTTCTTTCAAACCTTGTCTGTAGTATTCTTAGACAGTCTGTGAAACTGTGACACCAGATCTGGGGTAGTTTGTAAAAGAGATTTTTATTTGAAATATTCTACGCATTTCGCTCGTTAATTTATGTTGCTTATTTATGGTTGGTTGTAGTTGAATTGATTTCGAATGAGAACGTGATAAATAATTTGATTTATTGGCTTGCCTAGCTTTCACTAGTAGGCGCCATCACGACTCCCGAGGGTGGGAAATCCAGGTCGTGACATCAACATGGTGTGCTTGGAAGACTCTACAACTACCACAATCAATGAATGAAGTAAAGGAAAAAAGACGACAAAGAAAAAAGAGGACTGCAAAGAAAAAGAAGAAAGAAGAGAGATGCTGAAGAAAAAAGGAGAAAAAGACAAAGGAAGAAGAAGAAGATTGACAAAAGAAAGAAGAAAGAGACGTAAAAGATAAGAAGATGGAGAAAGAAAGAAGAAAGAAAGATGATAGCTGACAGAAGCAGGAAGACATAAAGAAGAAAATGACAGCTATGTAATAAAGTCAAAAGTAGAATAGTATTTTGCTTTTTGGTTTTTAGTCTTTAATTTTCAATCGTCCAAATGTAAAGAAAAGGACGGTTAAATTTTTTCTTTTTAGACTTTTAATTAGAACCGCCCATCTGTAAAGTTTAAGGGCATTTAGGACTTTTTGTTTAAATATTTCTTGTATAAATAGAAGGAGGAAGATAAGGAGGAGGAAAGCCTCATACGGGCAATAAGCTCAACAACCCCTCTCTAACCTCTCTCCACTTTTGTAAAATATATTCAGAAATAAACTACTTGTTTGTTCATACATGGAGCATATATCACAAACTACTTCAAATACATCACAGGAAAATCTACCTACAGAGGTATGTTTATTTATCATTATGAATAGCTAAACTCATATATTCCTGATAATCTCTTAAATGTTATACTAGTTTAATCATGTTATAGTATTGTTTTGCTGAACATTTTTAGTAAGTTTGCCATATGAGTTAGTAGGCTGAGAGTAGTCAAGCCCAGGCTATGCCATCCTATGGTGAAAACCGGAAAAGGCAAGGAAGCCGTGTTAAGGGGAGTACACAGTGTTGAGGCGCCGCTAGGGTAGATGATTGAAGCCAAAAAAATATGGTAGTGACTAAGCGAAATGTTCATGTTTACCCTAAAAATTGGATAACAATTGAATTTGTTCGCAGTGCTAAGGATCCGTAAACTAATTGATACTAACTGTTTAACCTAAAAATTGGATAACAATTGAATTTGTTCGCAGTGCTAAGGATCCGTAAACTAATTGATACTGAATAATAATATGACGAGACAATTAAAATGTAAGAGAAAAGTGATGAAACCGTTAATTATGGTGAACAATATGAAAGAATATCAGCCTTTTGCGGTAGTAACAATAACTGTATTAGATAACCAAAGAAGATAGAGAGTTTTTCTATTGATGTTTTGTGTGTCCTCAACTATGAGCCAAAAACTGCCTCTTATAGGCTACAATCTGAATTATAAACAAGGTAAGTAACTGATTATAGGGTAAATCCCCTAAAATCTGGGGTAGAATCTCCCCAAATCACGTTCTAACGGCTAAAACGGTTGAGATAATTGCTCCTGGCGAAATATCTGGTGATAGGCGAGATATGCGGTTCGAGACCGGTCTTCGGTCCTTTAGCATTTCCCGGTCGGTCGCATCGATTCATTCCATCCCGGTTGCTCCGATTATCGAGCCCAACTTCTTGTCTCCGTACTGGATTAGTTCGGTCTTATAACGCCTCTGTTACGACTTTTTCTAGTTGGGTCAGCCCCGACCCGGACTCGTGTAAAAGTATTTTATCCAATACAGATAGTCCCCTCGTTTATTAGAGAGTAAGGATAATAAACGATATGAGTTTGTGTTCACCGATCTCTCGAAGCTCGTGACCGACATATCCGTTGGTTACGATATGTGGACAACATCGTATTGTGGCTTGTTCTTGAAAGCAACTAAGTTGTGACGATACCCTTATGACGTCTGAATAATGCCAAAATAAGCAATCATCACAAGTCCCATCCTTGGTTAACGCGTACGCTGCAGGCATTTAATGCGTGCATTTAATGCCTGACCGCTTTGTGCTTTGTGCCGCCGCCTTTGGTAAAATATATATAGTCCTTTTAACCACTCTTTACCCTTTTCATCTTCGCACTTTGTGGCTTACCCTTTTCAAATTATCTTTTGATCTCTTTCTTCAGCAAGCCTATGCCCATCTGCAACCTTTTCTGATTCTTGCTCCTATAATGGCAAAAACTTCAAAATCTATTCCTCCCAGACAAAATTCCCCCACTGAGACGGTTCGCACTGATGAGCCTTCATCGGAGCCCCCGTTGAAAGCCTTCGTCCCTGTAGGGTGCCCTACCAGTTCCGACTTTAAAGTTGAAAAGGCATCCTCGGTTCCCGGTCGTGGTGAGCCTGTATCCGACTATATTAGTTCCGTCACCCATAAACATCTTGATAGGGTGAAGGCGGAATGTCATTGGGCTGATAAGGAAGTGGTCGTTCCTTCTTCCGATGAAGCTATCACCACATACGTTGAGGGATAACTCAGCGTATACACATATCCTTTTACCATAGGGCCTATAGATTCAGTAATAGTAGAATTCTGTAGGAGATTCGAGGTTGCTTTAGGCCAAATCCATCCTTCTATATGGCGAATTGTATATCTCTTTCGCTTTTTTGTAGACAAGGTCGAGGGTGGTCATCCCTTCACCCTCGACCACTTACTCCGTTTGTATAGCCCCCGTATGTTTCGAGGGGGACTAATTAAACTGACTCGTCGAGCCAGTAAACCTCCCTTTTCAAGTATTGATGAGGACAGAGATCGGGGGTGGATGAGTAGGTTCGTTCGAATCAAGACCTCCGACCTGATCCCGGCTGACTGTATGCCATTTCCGAAGAAGTGGAATGTTAACCGTAAGTATTTCATCAGTTATTTCTTTCTTGCTGCTTTTTTTTGATACATGACCGAAAACCTTTGTTGCTCAGCTATTCCCCAAACTCCGGCTGCTATCGAAGATTTGGCGGGCTGGATCGGCAAAATAGCAGCCCAACGGACCTACTCGGAGAGGGCCTGGAAGGAAATTTCGAAAGGATTATGGGAGGCCAAAAATCATGGTAAGCTCCTTCGATTGAAGCACCTTTCAATAAGTTGACACCACACTTCAATTCTGAAAAATATGATTTGCAGGTCTATCCAAGGATGCTGAGTTGAGATCGGCAGTCCTTTGTCCCCTTCCGATACCGGCCTCGGAAACAAGGGACAAAAGAAAGGGGGGCCCACGCAAACCGAACCCACGAAGAAGAAGAAAAGGCAGAAAATGTTGGCTCGCAAACCTACTGTCTCCACCGTCTCCGTGAGTGAGGGTTCGGGAGAGAAGGAGGAGGAAGGTTCCAAACTTACTCGTCGCAAACCTACTCGGGTAGTCCCCGAGCAGGTAGCGGATGATGCCGATGTATCCCAAGGCGATGCGAAGGCAAGAGTCGGAGACACAATTGAGCCTCAGACCCCGACACAAGAGCCTTCCGATCTTCCCGGGATGGCTCAACAACCTTCTCTTTCCGAAACATCTCTGAAGGAGACCGGAGATGCTTGGATTCAACCGCCGGGTAGAATACCGGCCATGCCGGGAAATTTTAAGGACTACTTCGATGGGGTGTCGTCATCAGATACCTTTGGTCTCGAAATCCCTCAAAAGAGCCCCCCGGCTGAATCGAGCAGGGCTTCGACCAGTATTCATCTGGTCGATAAATTCCCTGCTCCGTGCTTGCATCCTGACCGAAGAAGGGTAATAACCTTCTCTGTTCCCGAAGATGCTCGGGCGTTGGGACCTCTGGTTGGTATAGCAAGTTACCTCCATCAGCTGGTGACGAAAGAAGATCAGGCCGCCATGGATGCCGTGGACTGGGCCTGCCTATTTAACGAAGCCATGCAAGCATCGATCAAAGTAAGCATTCTTCCTTGTTTCAATTTTGAGTTAATATTCTGATTCCGAGATTGACTAGCATTTTCTGGTTTAATTGTTTGCAGTCTACGGTGCTTCATCATGAGGTATTCCTATGTATCAAGGAAGGGATGGAACGCGAGATGGACCGATGCAAGAAACTCGAAGACCAGATGTCAAATACCAGGATTGAGTTGAACTTCTTAAGGAAGGAGCATGCTTCCTGCGTTGACCAATTAGAGGCGAAGAACAAACTGTTGGAACCGTTGCAGGCTGAACTCGGCGAATCCAATGCCGAACTGAGTCGATGCAAATCCCAAATAGAGCAGCTGAATTTAGACAGATCGACTCTTCAGGAACGGATTGAGGTTTTGCTTAAGGATAAAGAACTTCAAAGCCTCGAAATCCGATCACTTGGCCATGACCGGACGACTTTGTCTACCAAGCTTCAGGAGGCAGAGTCGAAGATTGTCAAGAACAAAGCCACAGCCGATGATCTAATAGCCCAGTATAGGGCCAATGCTGATATGGCCAATAAGCAGTCGAGGGCACTAGTGGAATATGCTAAGTGTCAAACTCGCCTCAACGTCCTCGAGGAGCTTCAAGCACGAGGTCTCGACTTATCTTCCGAAATAGCTGAGGCAACTAAAGCCGAAGATGAGTTGAGGAGGAAAACCTTTCCGGAAGAATTCGAGGATGGCTCCGACTAATGTTGTTTTCCCTTTGTTCCAACCATGTAATTGTCCCTCATGAATATATATATGTACAAAATTTATCTTTTGTTCTTCATTTGTCACCACCTGATGACTTGGCCTAGAATTGTGAATGATTGTTCCACTGCCAACTTGACTTCGATCCTGAAACAAACTTTAAACGCATAAAATTGCTTAAGTTGTAGTTCTATTCGAAAAAGATAGTCGGTGCGGCCTTAGCCTTGGTCGAACCATTGATTGTCTTCAGATTCGTGAAGGCCGATGTCTTGCCCTAATAAGGCTGCCCGACCCGAATCAAATAAATTTCGTAATGTACTTTAGTCTGGCGTCTTCGTTCTTTATTCGAACTTTGATCGTATGCCAGTTTTCGAAAGGATTCGGCCTTAGCCGTGATTTAACTTGATCGATCAAGAGTATTTATTTTCATACTGCTCGACCGTAGCCACAAATAGGCTTGTGCGAATAACGAGGATCACACACTCCGGCCTTTACTGTGGCCGGCAATGATCAGAAAAAAATTCTTATGTGGTTCAGCCTTGGCTGTTATTTCATCGTATTGGCCTTAGATTTACGTGATTGGGCCTTAGCCGCGATTTAGTTCGATCGCATCGGTCTTAGTTAAAGCTTTGCTAGCTTCAAAAAGGGGCCTTGGCCTGTCTGACCGATTTCGAATTTTGCCTTGTCAGGTCTTATTTCATTCGGTTTTATTGCGCGCTGATTTGTTTGCAAAATAATAGCAAGATAAAATCCTTAGGTTAGATGAAGCAATGCAGGTATCGAATAGTCTTTGCTATTATTTGAACAATGGTACATTTTGTTGGTCGGGGCGAGCTAGACCGTTCTACTAGGGTACGGCTCCTTCGGCCGTTTGACCCTTACATCAATTCCTACTGATATTTAGCTTGGCCTCTCGAAACCAATTTTTTGGACAAAATGTAAGCTTCCGTGATTGATTATAGTAGCACGACATGTATGCTGCCTCATTAAAAACCTTGCCGAAAAACCCAGATTGGGACAAAAATGGTCGAAGGGAAAAAGAGTGCAGCGCGTGCTTTCAGCCTTCTTGTGTGATGGTCTTTGCTAGACGCTGATTTACCCTGCATGCGTTAGTATCGAAAAAATATAAAGTTAGCAAGAAAAAAGGAAAAGATTACCTTAGCAGTAGTACTTCTTCAAATGGCTCACATTCCAGTTGTTGGGTAGTTCTTTCCCATCTACGGTTCCCAGCTTGTAGGACCCTTTCCCGGTCACTTTCAAAATGGCATAAGGACCTTCCTAATTCGGTCCCAACTTCCCCTCGTTGGGGTCTCGAGTGTTGAGGGTGACCCTTCTGAGCACCAAATCTCCTGTGTTGAAATACCGGAGTCGAGCTCTCCGAGTGTAGTACCTTTCGATCTTTTGCTTTTGAGCCACCATTCGTAAGGGCGGCTTCCCTTCTTTCATCCAAAAGCTCTAAAGTAGTGTTCATAGCTTCTTGGTTAGAGTTCTCAGTTACATATTGGAAACAAATGCTAGGTTCGCCTACTTCAACCGGGATCAAGGCTTCGGCTCCATAAACTAAAGAGAAAGGCATGGCTCCGGTACTCGTTTTCTCGGTTGTCCGGTATGCCCACAGGATTTCGGGCAGCATTTCTCTCCATCTTCCCTTAGCATCGACTAATATTTTCTTTAGACTTTGAAGTATGGTTTTGTTGGTTGATTCGGCCTGGCCGTTGCTGCTGGGATGGTAAGGAGTTGATAATATCCTCTTGATTTTGTTGTCTTCAAAGAATTTGGTTATCTTGCTGCCGACGAACTACTTCCCGTTATCACATACGACTTCGGAGGGCATTTCGAACCGGCATATGACATGATCCCATAGGAAATCTATCACCTCCTTCTCCCTAACTTTTTCGTAAGCCTGTGCTTCAACCCACTTGGAGAAATAGTCAGTAACAAAAAGAATGAATTGAGCTTTACCTGGAGCTCGAGGAAGCGGGCCTACTATGTCCATTCCCCATTTCATGAATGGCCATGGTGACAGGACCGAATGCAACATCTCGGCTGGTTGATGAATGAATGGTGCATGTCTTTGACATTTGCCGCATTTGCGTACGAATTCTTTCGCGTCCCGTTCCATATCGATCCAGTAGTGCCCGGCCCGGATTATTTTTTGAACTAATGCTTCCGAGCCCGAATGATTGCCGCATGATCCTTCGTGTACCTCTCTTAGTATGTATTCCGTATCTCCGGGACCAAGGCATATGGCTAAAGGCCCTCCGAAAGTCCTCCTGTAAAGAGTCCCATCGTTGGTCAAGCAGAACCGGGCTGCCTTAGTACGCAGTGCCCTCGATTCTTTGGGATCTTGGGGAAGTTTGCCCGATTTGAAATAATCTACGTATTTGTTTCTCCAATTCCATGTCAGGCTCGTAGAATTGACCTCGGCATGACCTTCCTCGACCACCGACCTCATTAACTGCACCACTTTCTCTGAATCGATTTCCTTATCATCGACCGTCGATCCCAAGTTTGCAAGAGCAACGGCCTCACTGTTTTGGTCTCGGGGGATATGTTGTAAGGTCCATTCTTTGAATTTGTGTAGAGTAACTTGAAGCTTGTCCACATATCTTTGCATGCGGCCTTCTCTAACCTCGAACGTTTTGTTTATTTGGTTGACCACGAGGAGAGAGTCACATTTGGCTTCAATTATCTCCACACCAAGGCTCTTTGTCAATTCCAAACCTGCAATCATAGCCTCATACTCGGCTTCATTGTTAGTTAACTTTACCGTTTTGATAGATTGCCTAATAACACTATCGGTAGGAGGTTTTAGTACGATGCCTAAACCCGATCCCTTCGAGTTCGAGGCCCCGTCTGTGAACAGAGTCCATACTCCCGAGGGAGTCCCCGAGTCAGCTAGAAGTTCCTTCTCAACTTGGGGAATAAGGAACGGTGTGAAGTCGGCGATAAAATCGGCCAAAACCTGAGATTTTATCGA
>MCJB01001220.1:11577-27581 GCA_002018475.1 Nicotiana obtusifolia | reverse complement strand
AACCGACTTGGGGCTTTTAACTTTTAGCCCTAAATTTTGGCAAGTAGGTGATGCACCTACTTGTCACCTACCAGCTTGCGCAGTTCTACGGAAATGCAATTATCTCAATACTCCGAGATTGTATTGACAAACGGTTTGAGGCATTGGAAACTAGACTCATAGACCTTTAATTTGGTAGGTAGATCACCCCGTAACTCCTTGTAAATTGGGAGAAAATCGCAGAAGCATTTGACCTAACGTTTAAGTAAAATTGTGAACCTAAGTTGCGACAACTTTTGTCGACTTTTGTTTCATAACTCGTTTGACTTCAAGACTTAGGAAACGGATATCATATCATTCAAATACCTTAAAACATGACATTTTGGTAATGTTAAACACCTCTCGATTTTCCCAAAAACGCGAGTTACAACTTCCTTAACTCGTTTATCCTCTAATACTTGTTAACCGCCCTTATACACCTTTGCATCGTTTAGGACCAATAGGACTAAACTCTTATTGTCTCAAAGGTAATTCCCTTCTCAAACCAAGGTAGACTATCTTACGGTATAATCTAACACGTACAAATATGGGTTATAACATACAAATTCCAAACAAACCAGCATAGCGAAGCAATCCACAGGATACTAAGGAGTTGCAATGGCAGGTGGATGAGCTGTTGACTAAGGGGCTGGTTCGTGAAAGTCTGAGTCTGTGTGTCGTGCCCGTGATCATGAACGTAATTTCGAGGATGAAATATTCTCAAGAAGGGGAGAATGATGCAGGCCAACCTGATCAAGCTACGTTCATTGATGCAATATTAAACGCGGAAACAAGAAAACAAGAGATAGAAGCAAGACGCTCTATGAATTATCAAGACAACAAGTAGGAACTAGTCTACTTAACTTCTTGATGAAATCAAGGAGTACCTATGCTATACGAACGACCCTCAAGACAATGATTGTCTTGCAAATTATTCGGTCAAATAAGGAACGAGTTCAATTTTGAATCACACCAAAATTGGACAAGTTAAAAGTCACATGAGATTTGGGAGCAAAGTGCTGCCGGTTTTCTTTCATAAGAAGTAATGTAAGGTGCCAAAAATAATGAAGTCTTTAGGCTAATATAGATTGAGCCTTCACCTAAATCAACTAGGAAAAGAATAACTAGTTAACCTAAATCAAGTAGGAAATAAATAACTAACAAAAAGGCCACAATTTGACTAAGTTTAAGAACTAGCCACGCAGGACTCCAAAACAACTAAGAATTAGTGACTTTCATAGCCTTACATCACACGCCAATCTTCACAAAGTGCATAGAATTACTTGGCTCTTCTTTACCATCAAATGTGCATCGTGAAGCTCTTTAGCTTGACTTCTCGTGAATGGTCTTGAAGGTTTGAATGTAACATGATCAGTTTGACCTGCATCATCCTCCCCTTCTTGGGAAGATTTCGTCCTCGAAATTGAACCTTCTTCATATTCCAAAAAAACACAAGGAGTCAAGTCAGTGACATTGAATGTCTTAGAAATAGCATAATCATCAGGTAGATCTATGACATAGGCATTATTATTGATCATCTGCAACACTTGAAATGGTCCATCTCCTCGCGGAGCCAACTTCCCTTTCCTATGGTTCGGAAATCTTTCCTTTCGGAAGTGCACCCAAACTGAGTCAGCTCTCTTTAAGTCCAGCCTTTTCCTTCCTTTATTCTTTTTGACCGCTACCTTTTCATAAGCTTCCTCCAAAGTTTTCCTTACCTTAGCATGCAATTCGAGCAATGCGGCTTCCCGATTTTCTCCATCAACGCTAATAACTGCATCTCTCGGCAAAGGAACAAGATCAAGTGGTATCAAAGGATTAACAACAATAAGCACATTTAAATGGAGTAATGCTAGTCATGCGATGAATAGTTCTATTATATGCAAACTCTATAATAGGTAATCGGTCAGCCCAAGTGCCAGACTTCTCTTGGTCAAATCTCGAAGAAGAGCTCCCAAGGTGCGATTAAAGACCTCAATTTGACCGTCAATCTGCGGATGATGTGATGTAGAAAACAACAATTTGGTGCCAAGAGCACCCTACAAACACTTCTAAAAGTCACTCAAAAACTTAGCATCCCTATCACTAACAATAGTTCGAGGCACACCGTGCAACTTTAATACATTAGCAATAAACAAAGAAGCAACATGTTGTGCATCATCACATTTTTTACAAGGAATGAAATGAGCCATCTTAGAAAACCTATTAACAACCACATAAATGCTATCATGACCACCCCTAGATCGAGGCGGCCCCAGCACAAAATCCATCGTGATATCTACCCAAGGGCTAGTAGGAACGGGCATGGGAGTATACAAACCATGATTATTAGACTTAGACTTAGCTCTTTTACACTCAAAACACGCTCCACATATTCTCTCGACATCTCGCCTCATCTTAGGCTGATGGAACTGTTCCCCTAATATAGATAAAGTCTTATCAACCCAAAGTGTCCCATCAAGCCCTGTCGCGACCCAACCTCGGGGGCCCGCGACCGGGCACCGAACCCTGCTTGCAGAGTACCGGCGAACCCTGTACATGACTACCCTTATTATTCGTAAGGTGCACATACTTGCCAACACGGCAATAACGACATTATACCTGTCGACTATAATGACATTACCTGTCGCAGCAATATACCATAATATAAACATACATTCGCCACAACATAACCCACTGGGCTATATACAAAACCATACACACGATACATATGATGCCAACTAGGCGACATAATTACACATAACCCAACTCCTGTTTATACATACTGACAACTTGTCTAATGAGCCTCTATGGAATATATACAAAATACTTAGTCGGAAAAGGACCCCGACATGCCCAAAAATATTTATACAAAAGTATACCCAAGTATAGCAAGTCCGAAAGATGAACCTTGCTATTTCTGCTGGATGATATGGTAGCCTACTGTGGAGGAGGAGCTTCACCTGTCAATCTATTAGGACCTGCAGCACGATATGCAGCGTCCACAACAAAGGACGTCAGTACGAAATAGGTACTGAGTATGTAAGACAGGAATATATATAACTGAAGGCAATAACATAACAATACAATAGGAGTATACAACTCATGAATACTAGGATTTACCTCCGAGGGCAACATACCTTTAACATATTCATTATGGAACTCATTTCCATCATTTCAGAGATTCAAGACATATTTCATTATCACAAGTCTGTTACTTTCATACGGGCTCATTATATCCAATGCATTAAGTATTCATCTCATTAGTTTACACCTGCTTTACTGTGGGTTTCTTACTTTTAAGTATATCGTTCAAATACATTCATCATATATTCATTCCATTTATACAATCATCGCACATACATCCTTATAGGACCACAACCAATAAATATGCCTCCATGGGCTCATAATCGTAATCATCATTACCATTATCGTTATCACATACATTCACACACACATATGCCTCCTCGGGCTCATAATTATATCATAACTATAATCATGACCTAGCCTTTGCGAGTTTTATAATAGCATATGCCTCCTTGGGCTTGTACTATTAATACCATTATTACTATTATTACATACCCGACTAATCGGTGTTTATACGTCATTTGCCCGGCCAATTCATTATGGCTCGGTGTGTCATCATTAGCCCGGCCAATTCATTATGGCTCGGTGTGTCGTCATTAGCCCGGCCAATTCATTATGGCTCGGTGTATCGTCATTAGCCTGGCCAATTCATTATGGCTCGGTGTATCGTCATTAGCCCAGCCAATTCATTATGGCTCGGTGTATCGTCATTAGCCCGGCCAGTTCATTATGGCTCGGTGTATCGTCATTAGCCCGGCCAATTCATTATGGCTCGGTGTATCGTCATTAGCCCGGCCAGTTCATTATGGCTCGGTATGTCTATATATTTCGATATAGTATATATATATTCGCGCATTAGGCGCCTGTCCGACCGACTTATAAGACGGTTCGGCACATGAACAACTTAGCATAAGTTGCTTCATTCATTCATTTCTTCATCACACGAAATCGTACCAATTCAATCATAACCAACCATACATACATATACATTCATTTCTTGGCGACTCATTCATATACAATCACATATACATATACATTCATTTCATAGCAATTCACTTATGGCTTACGTTATTTCTTGTTACTTCTTGTCACTCTTCGTTTCCCAACTCAATCATATACAATCATTCACTCATACATATACATTCAATTCATACAATCCACTCGGGACTTACGTTCTTTCTTATCGTTCTTATTACTCTTTCTTCTTCGTCGTAACATAGCATTTAATTCTTACATTAGTCGTACTTATCAAGTAACACAATTGCGGGCACATAGCAATGTGTGGAACCTCCCATAGGAGGGAATCAATATAAGCGCTCTTAGCTTCTAAGAATAGAGTATTCGTTTTGGGGCTTCTTTGAGACACATTGTATTTGACAAGAATCGTGCAAAAGAAAGAACGGTATAATCTTACATACCTGGTGCGTATATACTTAGCTTCCGCTTCCAAGCTTATGGAAGTGCATTCAATCCTTTAATCTACAATTAGGATCAACCCATTTGTTAATTACTAAGCTTCGTAGATTCGATTATTCATAATTTCCGAAGTTCATGAGATGTTTTCCCCAAATTTCTTCCCTCTTAGACTTATTAAGCATGTTTATGACACATGCAACTCAAAATCGTTCATGACCCACTCTATTGGTGGTGATTAATTTAGACCCAAAGCTTTCTTTCTCATTTTCATGGATTCCTACATGCATGTGTTGGGTTTCCAAGAATCTCTAAGAGAATGGGTGTAAGAACTCACCTTGCATGTTGATTAGCCTATTTCCCTTCCTTGATTCTTCAATCTTTAAGTTCGCCTTTTAGTTGGGTTTGCGAGAGAAGAACTTCAGCTGGGGTTCCTTCCTATTTCCCCAATTTATGCTTTCCTTCTTCAATTTCTTGTGTTTGGATGAAGAAGAATCAATTAGGGCTTGTGGGTTCTTTGAGAGATGTTCTTGGGAGTGTTCTGATGTTTTGGGGTCTTATAAAATGAAATGGGGACGAGTTTGAGTGCCTTTTATAGGTCAAAGAGTCAAAAACTTAATTTCAGCACAATGTCGATTTCGCGATGCAGAAGGGGCATTTCGCGGTTCGCTTTTGGGTTTCGCGGACCGCTTTTTGGTCGCGAAATGCGACCTTATGTTCTGCTTCACTTTGCGACGGGGAGGTTGATTTCGCGATTCCGCTTTTTCGTTTCGCGAATCGCTTTCTCGTCGCTTTTCTCGCCTAAGCTTTCTGCTTCAGTTCGCGATGGCCTTGTTGATTTCGCGAACCGCTTTTCCCATTTCGCGGTTCGCTTTCCTCACATTGCCATCGCTTTTTCGACAAGAAGCCAACCCAGGCTTCTGCCTCACTTCGCGACAGATTCGCGATCCGCATGTGTGTTTCGCGGATCGCGAATTGGACATTGGGACGCTTTTTGTCCCTTTCGTTCTTTTCCCTATTATTTTCAACTCTTTTCAATACTTTCTTGCTTTTAAGCCCTTACACATGTACCATATCATAACTCAACTAGTAGATAATATTACACTCTTACGCCTTTCGTTCATTTTGTTTTCCCGCCCTTTTTTTCTTAAAAATTTTCAATATATTTCAACCATTCTTCTTATTCTTAGGCCCATACACACTTACCATATTACGGCATAATCACATAGGTGAATTTACGGGGTATCACACAGCCTCTCTACTCTCTCGGGGTAGAAGTAAGGTTTATATACACACTACCCTCCCCAGACCCTACTTGTGAAATTTTTACTGGGTTATTGTTACTTTTCTTGAATCCTAATATTATTAGTGATGACAAAATTAGCATTATTATACTATGACATTGACTTACAACAGCTTTAGAGTGTGGTTCTGTGTAACTACCCCACCGATAGTTTTGAGTGTTGCAGCCTCGTTCCCTCATTTACTATTTATTCTATGTCCAATTAATGTTATGTGACTTGCCGAGGTAGTCGGCTTAGTTCGGGAGATATTTCCAGACACTTAATCCCAGGGTTGGGTGCCTAAGTTGAAAGAGTTGACCGAATATTAATTGATGTGTAAATGGCTCCGGAATGGAATTTTGATGGTTCTGATATCTCCGTATGGTATTTTGAACTTAGGAGTGTGTCCGGATAGTGATTTGGAGGTTCATAGTTGATTTTGACTTGAATTGGTTAAAGTTGGAAAATTAGAAGTTTGGAGAGTTGAGAAGTTTGATCAAGAGTTGACTTTGTGGTTAAAGGATGCGGATTTTGGATTCTGAAAGTAGGAATAGGTCCGTTGTGTCATTCATGACTTGTGTGCAAAATTTGAGGGCAATCGGAGTTGATTTGATATGTTTCGACATCGATTGTAGAAGTTGAAATTCCTTAGTGTTCATTAGGCTTGAATTGGGGTGCGATTCGTGTTTTGTATGTTATTTGATGTGATTTAGGGCCTCGACTAAGTTTATATCGTATTTTAGGACTTGTTGTTATGTTTGGTTGAGTTCTCAGGGGCCTCGGGTGGATTATGGATGGTTAACTGATCAAAAGTTGGACTTGAAGCATTGTTGAGATTTTTGCCTTATCGTATGATCGCACCTGCAAGGAGATTAGCTGCAGGTACGATGTTACATGTGCGGTTGAAGTGGCGCAGAAGCGGAGCTGGGCTGGCTTGGGGTGTGTCATAGGTGCATCTGTGAGCCCGTAGATGCGGAGAATAGGTAAGTGAAGCTGGCTTCGCTGAAGAGGACGGTTAGGCACAGAAGCGCTTCCGTAGGTGCGAATCTTGTGGACTTAAGTGAATTTCGCAGAAGCGGAGTTTTTATAGCAAAAGCGATTCCGGAGTTTGGGGCTGCAGAAGCGAATGGACCTGGGCAATGTTTAAATTCAAGGGTTCCGAGATTTTAATCATTTTGGACTTTAAAATCTCTAATTAAGGCGATCGTTCAGAGGGATTTCGAGTGATCATTTTTATTCAATAATATTGATTACCCATTGGATTTCTCACCTAGTTTATGCGTTTTTAAGGTGGAATATTAGGAGTTTTGGGCTAGGGATTTGAGAGTAAAATTTGGGGATTTGAGTGACGATTTGGTGTCAAAATTTTGTAAATTTGGTATGGTTGGACTCGTGGTTGAATGTTTGTTCGAATTTTGTAACTTTCATTGGATTCCGAGACGTGGGCCCGGGGTTGACGTTTTGAGTTGACTTTTTGTCTTTTGATTATGAACTTAGCATTTTCATATGGAATTGATTCCTATATCTTGTGTTGATTGTATCGAGTTGTTTGTGGCTAGATTCAAGGTGTTCGGAGGCCGATTCGCGAGGCAAAGGCTTATTGAAGTAGAGATTTGTACGGTTTGAGGTAACTAACACTTCTAAACTTAGCTCTAAGGGTACGGAATCCCTAAATTACGTGTTATTTTATTGGTGTTGAGGTGACGCACATGTTGGGTGACGGACGTGTGGGCGTGCCCCGTAGAAATTATGATCCGGCTGATTCTGTGGTAATGTATCGTCATCAGACCTTGTAGCCATTCGTGTGATATCTATATGTTAGAGTAATTGAGCTGCAGATTCATGTTAGATGTCATATTAGGCTATATGCTAATCCTGTTGAGACCCACTATGGTCATTTCTGCTGTTAGATTATTTGCTTAGATGGCAATTTTGTACTCAGTCCTATCCATCATTTGCATATCATACCTTAGTCTTTGTTACTATTATTATTAGTTATATATCATTGTTTGGGCCAATTGGCATCAGATTTGTGAGCCCGAGAGACTGGAGAAATTGATGACTGAATTGGGGCCCGAGAGCCGTACTGTGAGTGAGATTGTGGATGGGATTGCACGCCGCAACAGGCCTTAAGGTTATATGTAGATCGGGTTGCACGCCGCAACAGGCCTTATGGCTATATGTGAATCGGGTTACACGTCGCAACAGGCCCTATGGCTATATGTGGATCGGGCTGCACATCGCAACAGACTTTATTATTATTGATAAGATGGGGCTGCATGCCGCAGCAGGCACCATACAGTGCTGAGTGAGTGAGTGTGATGAGCGAGAATTAAGACAGTCAGATTGAGTACTCTGAGAGTGTGAGTACGTGAGGTTTTCATTATACTGCATCACATACAGTATGCATATTGGCAAGTGGATATAGAGATGTCATATTCCTCATATCAGTCACACTTGGCATATTTTATCTGTGTTGAGCTTAACTATTAAACCGGAAAGCATGTCTACATTTCCTGTACTGTGCACGAACAGATAATGAGTTTTCTTGGAGATATTATTGTCCTATTTGCTGTCATTTTTGCACTGGTAAACTCTGTATTTGTATTGTATTGGTTGAGCTCGTCACTGCTTTCAACTCAAATATTAGTCTTGTTACTTATTTAGTTGGTTGTATTCACGTTACACTCTGCACTTCGTGTGCAGATCCAGGTATTTTTGGGTTGGTGGTTACTGATATTGGAGTTTTTACCTGTTCGGAGATTATCGAGGTAGCTGCTTGGCGTCCGCAGACCTTGACTCTCCTCCTCTATCTCTCAGTTTTACTTATATTGTTCTACCTTCTTAGACAATGTTTCAGCCTATATTATTGTATAGATGCTCATGTACTCAGTGACACCCAGATTTTGGGAACGTTGTATTCGATTCGCAGTTGTTCATATTGGCTATTTATGAGAGTTATTACTGTTAAACTTGCTTCATCTTATTTTTAATATATAAATGCCTAGTTTTACTGTGATTGTCGGCTTGCCTATTTCGGTGATAGGCGCCATCACGACATGATGAGTTTTAGGTCGTGACACTCTTTCGGTGAGGATTAATTTATTAAAAAGATTTAAGAGGTCAGAAATATTACCAAAACTATAATGAAAAAGAACTGCCAATTTCGTAGACAACTGGAACCTAATCAGCTCCAAGACCAAGAATTTCACATAGCGGATGATTAAAATCATTTTTTTGTTCTATAACCAAAATACCACATTCATTACAGTTGTAATGCCGCCATCTGATGTCCTAAAATGTCAAAGTTTCATATGATAGTGGCCTATGACTACTGGATTGATTGGCATATTCAATTTTATAATAACATTTCTCTCTTCCACTGTCACAAGTTCTACCATTATATGCATTACAAATACATATTCACATGAATATAATCATATATTGAAGAGTTTGAAGGAAAGTAGACTCGAGATAGTTACATTTCTCACAATGATATCACTCTATTCATGTTAGAGAACTTCCAGTGTCCATATCTAACATTTGTGGCACTAGGGAATCTCGATCTCCAATGGATACATTTGCAAAAACAAGGTTTCTTATGGAGCAACGGGACTTAGATATCATTATCAATGTTGCTAAAATTTGAATGAACTATCAAATTGTGAGGAGATAATCTGACTTTGATGGTTTTTGAAGATACAAAAATGAAATTTTATTAACCGTATAAAGTAGAGTAGAAAGTAGTGAAATATCAGGGAATTGATGCTGGTACAAGATTTCATGACTTGGTGTCTCATATGCTTGAACCTTTCCTCACATTTTATGGAGGAATTTATTTTTGTTTACATTTTTTATGGTATTACGATGTTGCATTTTTGTATCTTTTTGGGTAGGGTACGAGAGGGAATTAATGGTGAAAGTGATTATTTGCATAGATATGCTCAAAACGTCCGGTTGACTCAAGAAGACATGAGTATATTTTATTGATGGTCATTTAATTTTGTATTTGTTATCCAAAAGTCTTTTTTTTGTTACGTAAAAATAATTCAATTTTGTGTTCATTAATCAAAAGTTACTTTTCTTTCTTTTGTTACACATAAATTATTTTACTTTGCTCTAATTATCACAAAAATCACCTTTATCAAATTTTATAATATTTTTACTTGAAAAGTCTATTATGCCCTTGATATTATATAAATCCTCATATTTATATAATACATTCTATATTATATACTATATAATATATTTTTACATAGGTATTTTATTTATAATTAAAATAACTTAATATTATTTATTTATTATTTTTATTATATATCCGTACATTGAATTTTTCCTTAATGTTAATTTTCATGATATATTGATA
This sequence comes from Nicotiana obtusifolia, assembly GCA_002018475.1. Lineage (NCBI taxonomy): Eukaryota > Viridiplantae > Streptophyta > Magnoliopsida > Solanales > Solanaceae > Nicotiana > Nicotiana obtusifolia. The sequence goes on along the minus strand of MCJB01001220.1, from coordinate 17,435 downwards.
GCATTATTAAATTTGTCAGTAACTTTACTATGAACAAATCTCAAGTCAACGTTCTTAACCTTTTCTAATAAAATATTTTAATAAGAATTATAAAATCAACGCTCACTGATTTATCAATCAAGCCATATTCGTTAATCTAATAAATATAATACCAATATTTAGTAAACTCACACATCAGATTATCAGTTTCAAATAAATAATATCAACAAATAAAGCTTAAAATTTAATATTAAACTCAAATACTTTTTTTTTAAAATTAAAAGCTTTACTGACTATAAAAAAAACTATGATTTGTTAAATAAATATGTTTTTGTTATTTCAAATAAATTTTTTTGTTGTTTTCATTTTTGAAAATATGTTCATGCTCGAATATGATTAAACATATTCAGTATCATGGGAAAATTAAATATACTAATATATTATAAAAATAAATTATTTTAATTATAAGTACAATTTCTAGGTAATATATATATATATATATATATATATATATATATATAATATAGAACGTATCATATATTGGAGGATTTATAATGTCACAGGCGTTATAAACTTTTCAGGTGAAAGTTTTATAAAATCTTGTCAAAGTGATTATCGTGATAACTAGAGCATAGTAAAATAATTTTTGTGTACAAAATAAAGAAAAGTGACTTTTAGATAATAAACACAAAATTAAATAATTTTTACGTAATACAAAAAAGAAAAATAATTTTTGTGTAATGAACTAAAAAGTGAATACCATCCATGAAATTTGCTCTGGAAGACATCATGTTTTATTCTTAGAATTTGCTACAAAAATTACTACGTACATATATATAATCATGTCAAAAGTGGAGAAGCTATATAGGGTTACATAGCCAAAAAGAGGAGCGTAGTCGTCATAGGAGGATAAGTGGCCCTCTGTTAAATAAAGTGTCCATAGTATTCTGTTGACGAACAGGGGATACACTGCAATTTGAGAAAGGTAAATCGGAGGAGGATACACACTAAACTGAACTAGGTCAACATGTAAAAAGAAATTTAAAAGCATTTTCTAATCATTAGAAAAGACAGACAAATGAAACGCTTTTGACGGCGACTCACATATTGTTCATGGAACAATTTTCCTTTCTGGTAGAAGACTTGGCTATGGTATTTTATATTGACATGCACACAAACTTAATTTCTTGATGGCTTCCATTGTTTAATCACTGCAAACACTTTAAAATAATATTCTAAAAGGGACAAAGTAGTTTTCATGAATGCCTACCATATTATACTGAGGCAATAGTGACGTAAGACAATGGATTTCCTTGAAATTTGTGATATTGAGAAGGATGAATCCATACTTTTTGATGCTGCAAAATAATTACTAGATTACAATGTCAAAGAACATATTCAATCAATCTATGAGAAGATTTGTGTCACTGACCCAAAATTTATTATAGATTGTGATTGCGCTCAACGTCGCCGTTATACAAGTCAACAGTGAACTAAGAACTTACTTATTCATTTTGTTATTTTTAAAATCACGAAACTTGTTAGGTGGAGACATAAATGCGTTAAAGTCGTAGATCAATACAATTTAAATATTATGCAAGTAATAGTGTATCGAGGATACGCAAACCATAAACAAATCCTAGAACATCCCAACATCCGGTGTTACAAGTGTATGGGCATTTACGAAGGAGTATAATATTAATACAACATTTATCCGGAATGTAAATAAGAGAGGATAAAGTAAATAGTAGATGGAGACTCTGTGAGTTGCGATACGTATCCTGGAATAGTCCCCTCAGCAGCTGCACCAACGCGCCAAGATGACCACCAAATGAACCTGTCAGACCCTGCACATTTAGTGCAGAAGTGTAGCATGAGTACGTAAATGAACGCGTGTCAAGTAAGTATCTAGCCTAATCCCGGAGAAAAAGTAACGAGGGGTCGACATCGGCACTTACTAGAGGTCCAATAAAGCAGTATGCATAATCCTAAACAAATATGAAGCGCAACCGTAATAGTGGGTTAAAATAGTATCCATCTTTATCTTTCAAAATTTCTTTTAACGATTTAAACTTCTCAATCTCGTATCCTATCTCAACAGCTCGAAAAATATCAAGTGCCAATATTAAATGAATAAGATCCACATAAAATGCAAGGCATCAGTGGAAGGATAATCTCATGAATATTCTGACTGCTAGTGATATAACGCACGATTATACCGAGGTCGTATGGCCCGATCCCATAAGAAATATGATAATGCCGATGCGAACGGCCCGATCCCATAATAATGTGTACACTGCCAAGGGTCAAAAGGCACGAACCATAGATGTATCTATTATACTATCAAGGCGAACGACCCGCTCCCATTCAAGTAAGAAGCTTTAACGGGTACTTGACCTCACTGTGAAATTTAAGAAAAACTTTGTAATAAATACACACACAGCGGGAGAAATTCATAAGGGAAGCACAAATTATTTCGCATATTATCAAGTAGCTCGTCACATCTCTAGAATAGCGAGTCTATCACCCTATACAAGTCTAGTCTCAAGTCGTAATGCGAAATACAGGAATTAAATGAGCAAAGATAACTCAAATAGTATAATTAAAGCATGCGTGAACCTAAGTCTACCCGGACATAATCAGGAATTCTAGCATACACACGGACACTCGTCACCTCATACGTGCGTAGCTCCCATAACATATAGCACATAAGAATATAACACTTACGGGGTAAATTCCTCCTTACAGGGTTAAACAGGAGACTTACCTCGCTCCGAAGTTCTATAACCGGCTTCAACACCACTCTAACACCTCAAACCGATGCCCGTCACTCCAAAACTAGTCAAACAATGTGCAAACCAATAAAAATATACTCTAATACTCAAATTAAATCAATTTATAATAGTTTCCAACTCCACTGGAAAGTCAATAAAATCGACCCTCGAGCCCACGTGCTCGGATTCCGAAAATATTCGAAGATAAACTTTACTCATAACACCAAGAACTCAAATATATAATTTATTCCTAATTCCATGTTCAATTTCGTGGTAAAAATACAAAAATACTAATTTTTAGATTTCTTCCTAAATATCATAATTTCTACTAAATTTCATGTTCAAACCCACAAAAAATTAACTCACAATGTGAAGAAATCACTTACCTAGTGATGGGAGACGAATAAGCTCCTTCAAAATTGCCCCAAGCTTGGGTCCCATGGAAGATTTGAGATAAACGAATGCGACACTACCCTCGCGTTCGAGAAGTTCAACTAACCAAGGACCCAAAACTCTTCTTCGCGAACGCGAGGTTGGTCTCGCGAACGCAATGCTTTGCCAGGCTGCTCCATCGCGAGCGCGTCCACTCCATCGCAGACGCGAAGACCAATCTCCCCCTAGGCCAGCTTCCCCAACGCGAACGCGAAGCTGACACCGTGAACGCATTGAATCACACCAACAAGTCCCAAAACATAACAGGAACTTACTCGAGACCTCAAATCACGCCAAACAACATCAAAACTATGAATCGATGATCGAAACCTTCTTTCAACTTTCTAACATTCAAACTTCGACGAACGCATCCGATTTGTACTTAAACATTCTGTAATGACGCTAAACTTTACGCACAAGTCATAAATCATAATAACCTATTCCTAGGCTCGAAATCCCAAACGAACATCGATAACATCAAAATCCACTTCAATTCAAACTTAAGAAATTCTTAAACTTTTAAAATTCTAACTTTTCATAATAAGGGGCGAAATACTCCCGAACCACCCGATACTCAACCCGAAAATATGCCTAAGTCCGAAATCATCATACGAACCGATTGGAACCTTCAAATACCGATTCCGAGTTCATTTACTCAAAAGTCAAACCTTAGTTAACTCTTCCAACTTAACGCTTCCGAATTTAGAATTTCCCCTCCGAAACAACTCTGAACTTCCCGAAATTCAATTCCGACCACATGTACAAGTCATAAAACATGAAGTGAAGCTACTCACAGCCTCAAACCGCTGAACGACGCACTAGAGCTCAAAACAACCGGTCGGGTTGTTACATTCTCTCCCACTTAAGCATACCTTTGACCTCGAACATGCCACGAACAGTTCCGAAATTGTCCAAAATTACTGCTTAACACCTCGTGCACCTACCCGTGCAACCACAATCCATGTGAGCACATTATATTGAGCCAGACTGAAGATCCTCCGTATAACCTCAGCTAAAAAGCCTTAAAACCAGATTCCAACATCCAGAATTCTCCACGAGACCCGATTCTAACATACGAACACCATATCAATCTCCACACGCTGAACCAACACATGATCAAGCACCCATGTTGATACCACACAATGCACCGCATAAATCATTTGCCCATGGTAACCCCCTCCACGTACAACAGATACAAATTCACTAACCCAACGCCCACAATACACCTCATAACATATGTAAGCCCCGTTCCAACTTTCGTAATACTGCCACAACGAACAAGATTTGTAGAAACTCATAACCACCTGCTGAATCAGTAAAGCATGGGGTGGGTCTCTCCTCCGGAATAATGATATTTTATCTTTAATATACCCTACATAACTCTGATCGCACTGATCTCAGGCCCAATAATCTTGTCTCACCCAGTACAAGCTGCTCAGGCAATAAGCCACCTCAAACACCATCCTAAATCATATATGACACCATCAATGTGGCAACAAGCTACAACCAAAATATGACTCATAAGGAAGAACGAACTCTGGCAAAGAACTACAGCTTGCAAAACGAATAAAATGGCCAACAGATGCTATAAACCTTTCTCAGAGACGAGAAACAAGACACACAAAAATAAGCATAAGGAACCATACTCAACAGCTCACTATTGCAGCGTGCAACCCAATCCAAATATGACACTATTATGGCGTGCAACCAGATCCAAACATGACATCATTGCAGTGCTCAACCTGATCCACACAACATACCCGTGGCGGCATTCCACCCGATCCAAAAAATGTTCCCGTTGCGGCGTGTCACCCGATCCACACATAGCAATCAATAAGAAAACACCCATCAAGCCAAAATTCTTATACTTATGAAATGCCTAAATGTCGGCCGCAAGCACGCCAAGTGCATAATATAATTCTGGGGAGACGAGCAGCGCCATACACTACAAAAACCTAAGCACGACTAAGGCGCAATTAATGACCTGCAGCTCGAGAGCCATCTTGCACGTAAAACATCACAAGCTACACAGGATCACAATACATGTGCGAATAATCAAGCCGTCTCATAACCCACGTGGCATAATATAGTATTACAGAGAATAGCTACGACAGGAATAACATCCAACACCCAAAGACTCCTCCATAAGCAGCGCTATGCTGAATGAATACATCTGACCTGACCTAATGTAGAGCACACATTCGCATTAAGTCTACTAGCAGACCTCAAGCCGATTCCAATCATCCCGTATTGGGCCACTAAATTTCCAAGGATCCACAATGACCCAATTCATGACACATAAGAGCAGTCATCAAATCCGGTACTAACTCTCACAGTCCACAACCAAAGAAATAGAGTGCTCTTGAGTCATAATCTCTCTAATTGGCGACATTACCAAAATCTCCATACCTGATTCAAACCTCTGATAGTAGAATAACTGGCACGTCACGCTTATGTGATCTTCCTACAAGACATACTCCCACAACCTTCCGCACTAGATAGTAAAATCTAAACATTAATGGCCATCGACTATGCTATTTCTATAATATTGGCCAAGCATCCGTATTTTAATACCTAACACTCCTACCAGTAAATGGACCATCCTCAGGCTACCCGAAAATAGTGCCAGCATACTTTGAACATCTGAAATCCTTCCCCCCCCCCCCCCCCCCC
>MCJB01001220.1:0-11485 GCA_002018475.1 Nicotiana obtusifolia | reverse complement strand
CCCCCCCCCCCCCCCCCATCCTCTAAGCTCGTGACATTCTTATCAACATCGAACCGCATCCTTGATCCTCAACTTCCAATTTCCATACTGCTCACTGCACTTATCATGCCGCTACGCGAGAGTACAAGAATTCATCATAACCCCTGAACTGCTAGTAGAATAAGCACTTCATCGGCTAGAAACCTTTCACTTAACTCATTTCAGAAGAATCATTGCAACACGCAACTGAATTCCCATACCCGGTAGAAAATACAAATCTCAAGTTGTGGTCTAAACCGTCATAGCTCTTTCGGGATCCATTTACACATAATAATGCCATTTGAATCAAATACCTCCCAAAATCAACCCAATTTTGGTGGCTATCAAACCCGTACGTACAACCACGAACCACCTGTCTAACTCAACACGTCAAAGGAACTGATCTTTGCCACGATCATGCTATTCCAAACCATGACTAACAAACCCAACTTCTTCCAATTTACTCCTGACTTGTCTTAGAAATAATGATAGCTCCATTCAAAAACATAACGAAACTCAATCAGCACTCATCCCGAGTGACCCAAATCACGAGACCACATCGTATCAATACCCATGAACCATCTCATACCCTCCTCAAGCGTACAATAGAATCTCCATCTGGGTACACCCATTATGCAAGACCTTCTGCGAATCTGAAGGCATTTCTCCCGTTTCACCAATACTACCCCGCAGACCCGATACTAACATAGAAAATTCCCTAAGTATTCTTCACACTCTATTGCAAAATCTCGTCTTCTATCATATGACGAACCCAAAATTATTAGACACCGTGCTTGCGTTCTTTAACACATTAGAACCACTGTTGAGAGTCACCAACTCTAACTTGGTCCCGAATATAAACTAAACGTTAGTGTGTTGTTAGCACATGAACACTTCCAAGGAAGAAATCGGGTAACTTCTTTTCCCTGTACATCACATTCACAAGAAGTATAAACTCTGAGTCTTCCCAAAACTGCACATGAATCGATAAGGCGAAATATAACACACATTGATCAAGTTATTTGCTCGAATTACCCCTGATGTTTTTCTTTTCTTAGTCTAAATAATCCACCAATGCACCGATACCTAGAAACTGCACAAGCAGACAACCACACGATCCAATCGTAGATAGTGGGCTCTCCTCCTTAGCTTTAAGCTACCATCACATAATGTAGAACCGACAAAGATTCCCCCTTCTCAATTACCATGATCTCGTACTGTCAACTCGCCAAATTTCTCATAGTCCCTTGTTAAACTTTTCATGAACATTCTGAATTATCAGCCACAATTGCATATTCGGCCTTCTGCCAGATAGTAAGTAGAACTCTTCGTAGAAACTTCATCAAAATCACGCAACTGTTAACTTGCTCATAGGAGATAACTCACCTGTGGAATTCCATACTGACATCATCCAACGACGCTGCACTGGGTACAACTGCTATGAAATCAGTAAACCCTCCTGAGTCCATGCTCGTCCACCAACTGTACAAGTGTGTTCTTCCCCATTGACATCAGCTGAAAGTCCGAAAATACATTCCATACTCGAAGTCACGTCGTATCCCATAATAATAATCAAGCTCTTACACTCTTAAACACTCCAAGCCAACTTCTTTCTGTCATATTCAACCTTCATCAGCACAGTAGCTACCATTACAAATAAAATTCGTAGACCTAGACATTGTTCACCATGATCCCCAAATTGCTCTAAACTTTTCTCAAGGCATGTGGCTATCCTACCACAGAATCCATATGGTACTCCGCCACTCCCACTTCGGTTGAACCATCTCCTTTAAGCAACTTCTCGACCTTTGCTTTTCATACTTGACTTGCTAGAAATTCAATTACCACGAGACACCTCCCTCCATGTCCTTCCTCATCCTTCTACCCAAATGATGCCCTCAAATCAAAACTCATTTAAAACACACCGCTATCTCTCACAACCGCTTCTAGTACACTATTTCACCACACTCTGCCTCGAAAGCAAATCAAAGAAGACCATAACACCGACGAATATTAATGCGTTCAAACAAGGATGACGACACCATATCACAAATAAAAATTCCACCACGCTCGAAAATATCAAGTCTCATTACTCCATCAACCAAAGCCTGAACATCCAATGTTTGATTGCCTTTCCTCCACTGGAATTAAATGCTGAACCTCTAACCATGAACTGAGAAATCCTCCTCTCGAGTCATTCACTGCCACGATCCATAAATAATCACCCTACCGTTTACATCAACATTGCGATAACCACTCTTGAACATCATAACAATCTGTGAATAGCCTCAAAACCATAGGCAATATTATACAGGGCTAAAATGACAGAACACCCTTCCACATAAAGACGACAATAGCTCGCTCGAATTCGCAGGGAGATACATCATGCACTACATCTATAGTACCACTGAAACTTTTCGATGTCCCATTGATAACAAGCGCTCAACACCGTATAAGAGTGAGTAGGAAGGAAATGAAGGCATAAACCTCAATGGAAACAAATCGCATGATGAAGAATCAAGAAAAGAAGTGCTCCTAAAAGCGATGTAGCCTCTCGAAAATAAGTACAGATGTCTCTGTACCGATCCGCAAGACTCTACAAAACTCGCTCATGACTCGTGAGACCCAAGTGAACCTAAAGCTCTGATACCAAGCTGTCACGGCCTAAAACCCAATATAGGTCGTGATGGAGCCCAACGTCGCCGTTAAGCAGGCCAACGGTGAACTAACAACTTAGTTATTCATTTTATCATTTTTAAAATCACGAAACTTGTTAGGTGGAGACATAAATGCATTAAAGTCATAGACCAATACAATTTAAATAATATACAAGTTAAAGTGTATCGAGGATACGCAAACCATAAACAAATCCTAGAACATCCCAAAACCCGATTCACAAGTGCATGAGCATTTACTAAGGAGAACAATAATAATACAACATCAGTTCGGAATGTCTACACGATAAAGTAAATAGCACGACGGAGACTCTGTGGGTTGCGATACGTATCCTGGAATGCAGCTCACCATATAGTCACCTCAGCAGCTGCGCCTACGCGCCCAGCTGACCACCAAATGAACCTGTCAGATCCTCCACATTTAGTGCAGAAGTGTAGCATGAGTACGTAAATGAACGCGTGTCGTGTAAGTATCTAGCCTAACCCCGGAGAAGCAGTGACGAGGGGTCGACATCGACACTTACTAGAGGTCCAATAAAGCAGAATGCATAATCCTAAGCAGATATGAAGCACAACTGTAATAGTGGGGTAAAACCGTATCCAGCTTAATCTTTCAAAATTTCTTGAAACGATTTAAACTTCTCAATCTCGTATCCTATCTCAACAGCTCAAAAAATAGCAAGTGCCAATATTAAATGAATAAGAAATACCACATAAAATGCAATGTATTAGTGGAAGGATAATCTCGTGAATATTCGGACTGCTAGCGATATAACGCACGATTATGCCGAGGTCCGCCCGATCCCATAAGAAATATGATAATGCCGAGGCGTGTACACTGCCGAGGGTCGAAAGGCACGAACCATATATGCATCTATTATACTGCCAAGGCGAACGGCCCGCTCCCATTAGAGTAAAAAGCTTTAACGGGTACTTGACCCCACTCACGAATATACGTGTGAGTTATGAAGTTTAAGAAAAACTTTGCAATGAATACGCACAACGCGGAAGAAATTCGTAAGGGAAGTAAAAATTATTCCGCGGAGTATCAAGTAGCTCGTCACATCTCTACAATATCGAGTATATCACTCTATGCAAGTCTATCTCAAGCAGTAACGTGAAATAAAGGAATTAGACGAGTAAAGATAACTCAAATAGTACAATTATAGCATGGGGTGAACCTAAGTCTTCCCGGATATATATAGGAATTTCTAGCATACGCACAGATACACGTCACCTCATACGTGCAGGGCTTCCGCAACATGTAGCACATAAGAATATAACACCTACGGGGTAAATTCCCCCTCACAGGGTTAGACAGGAGACTTACCTCGCTCTGAAGTTCCATAACCGGCTCCAACATTACTCTAACACCTTAAATCGATACCCATCGCTCCAAAACTAGTCAAACAATGTGCAAACCAACAAAAATATACTCTAATACTCATAATAAATCAATTTATAACAATTCCTAACTCCGCTCAAAAGTCAATAAAGTCAATTTTAGGAACCTACGTGCCTGGATTTCGAAACTTTTCGAACATAAACTTCACCCATAATACCACGAACTCAAATATATAATTTATTCCTAATTCCATGTCCAATTTCATGGTAAAAATCCAAAAATAGCAATTTCTAGGTTACTTTCAAATCTCATAATTTTTACTAATTTTCATGTTCAAATCCACATAAAATCCATGTATGTAACTCACAATGTGAAGAAATCACTTACCTAAAATGGGTGACGAAGAAGCTCCTTCAAAATCTCCCTAAGCTTGGCTCCCATGGAAGATTTGAGATAAAATGAGCCAAAATCCATTTTTGCAAACATATACACTGTCGAGGCGACCTTCTTCGCGAACGCGGTACTACTATCGCGTTCGCGAATCTCAACAAACCCAGGATGCAATACTCTTCTTCGCGAACACGAGGTTGGTCTTGCAAACGTGATGCTTCACCAGGCTGCTCTATTGCGAACGCGTCCAGTCCACCATGGACGCGAAGACCAATCTCCCCCAGGCCAGCTTCCCTAGTGCAAATGAGAAGCTGACTACGCAAACGCATCGAATTTCCGCTCAAACGTACGCGAACGTGAGCTACCAATCGTGAACGTGAAGCACAAAATATTAGCTGCCAAAAATCCTTCTTCACGAAAGCATGAATCCCTTCGTGTTCGCGAAGGACAAAACCAGAACCAGCAACAGCAACAACAAAAACAGGGATAAATGATCCGAAACCATCCCGAAACACACCCGAAGTCCTCCGGGAGCTCGCTCGATCACACCAACAAGTCTCAAAATATAACACGAACATACGCAAGGCCTCAATTCACGCCAAACAACATCAAAACTACGAGTCGACGATCGAAACCTTCTTTCAACTTTCTAACATTTAAACTTCGATGAACGCGTCCAATTCATACTTAAACCTTCTGGAATGACGCCAAACTTTACACACAAGTCATAAATCACAATATGAACCTATTACAAGGCTCGGAATCCCAAACAGACATCAATAACATCAAAATCTACTTCAAGTTAAACTTACGAAATTCTTAAACTTTTAAAATGCCAACTTTTCATAATAAACGCGGAAATACTCCCCAACCACCCGATACTCAACCCGAACATATGCCCAAGTTCTAAATCATCACACGAACCTATTGGAACCTTCAAATTCAAATTCCGAGGTCGTTTACTTAAAAGTCAAATCTTAGTTAACTCTTCCAACTTAAAGCTTCCGAATTTAGAATTTTCCCTCTGAAACAACTTTGAACTTTTCGAAATTCAATTCCGACCACATATACAAGTCATAAAACTTGAAGTGAAGCTACTCACGGCCTCAAACCGCCGAACGATGCACTAGAGCTCAAAACTACCGGTCGGATCATTACAATTAGAACATTATTTATTGAAAATTCGTATACTAATAGTTTCAAATTACCTTAATCAAAGGAATAGAAATTGATCAATAAGTTTCTTTTAAAATATAGGAATATTTTTAGAGACGTTCCCTCAAATTTGACTTCATAACACTAATCTTTCTTGTGATTTACAAAATTTTTGTTTATATTTCTTTTTTAGTTTATTTGTAGTAATTATTTTAACCTAAATATCATAAATTATAAAAATATTTATATTACAAAACATGTTTTTTTGAAACTTTAAATTTGAAAAATACACAATCATTAACAACACTAGAATTAGGATAATATTGGTTCACGATTACTGAAATAAGTAAAAGAATCTTTTGTTTGAAGAATGAAAGTGAAGGAATAGTAGTGGAATATTGGTTCCGGAAAACATAAAAAATAGCATTTCAACGGTGGTCAAAGGTGATGGGAGGTGATAAGTACTCCGTAGAAATAATCAAAATATGCGTAAGTTAGCCCGAATATTATAATTATTAAAGAAAATAGTAGTCAACTTTAATAAACAGTAGCGAACTAATTATAACTGGTAAACAAAATTGCTCAGACACTATAGAAGATACATAAATAAGAAATAGACTGGATGAAGCTTGAATTGCCTCACCCTGGACGGAGATGACATTGCCAAAAACCATAAAAGCCACAACGGTGAAGGCAGCGATAATAGAGATAAAACTTAACCATGGCCAGAATAATCACATCAATGACGGTCGGCTGACCAACGAAGTTTCATATAAGATCTTTGCTTAATTAATTAAATAAAAATGTTTAAAAGGACAAATTTATCAAATTGTAATTTTAAAATTAAAAATAAATAAGTTGAAAGAATTGTTACACAAAAATTTAAATAAGAGACATGATTGTAATATCATAAACTACAAGGGATGTTTAGCATTATGAAGCCAAGAATAAAGAAAGGTCTCTAAAATTATCTCAACGTATAAATTAACTTCTAATAGAATATAATGTTGCAGAGGAATAATCCAAGTACTATCATAAAGTGGTGTTGAGTAAATATTAAATTCAATTTTCTTATCAATTTAGGGGAAGTAACTTCAATCTAAATTCATACTTTTATATATGAAATTATTTCGTCATTTTCTTTAGCCCTTTTTCCATTTGGAAGGATTTTAAAGGGAGAATATTCTAATGGATGAGTATGAGCACGTTATACATCTCATGTTAATCCCTAGATGAAAAAACTACAATGATAAATGAACTTGAAAATGTTAGATACAACCACATTTGGGGAAGATGATAAATTTGCAACAATAATAAGGAAGAGGAAAAGAAACAATAAAGATCAACGTTCAATGACTAATAAAATATTAAAATCGAAAATGATTAGTGGTCCTTTTTATACAATGAAATAAACTATGGAAAAATTTGATTTTTGAAAGTGTATTTTATCAAAACAAATATTATTGTTCGTGTGTCAATTTAAATATAAATTTTAGTATTTTTCTTCATATAAAAGTAACTTAAGTTGGCATAGCACTCAAAATTTAATTTTTACTCTTGCTTTCATCATTTTGATCCATAATTATTCTAATGCTCTTACTCTCTATTGATTTTCACAAAGTATCGATCAATATTTTCATATAAAAATTATTATTCATTCAAAAAAGACGTCAATGTCATCCATACTATAAGTATAATGATCAATTCTATATTATTATATTTGTTTAGTTAGATGATTCATTATTTTCATAAATTTTGATATCAACTATTGATTTTAATAGTTTATTTGAAGCAAAATATTGCTCGATTAAACAAAACACAATCGAGGTATGAACATATACTAGGAATGTCGTTTATAAGAAAATATTAGGTGAGATACATTTTATTGTATATATGTATGTACCTCATAAAAAATGAGAAAAACAAATCATGTTTATCTAATTAAACTTCGATTATTCATTTTTGTAGGTTTGGACAATAACCGATCATCATGATCTCGTCAAACAAGTTAGTTACCATATGACAATTCACTTTAATCAGCCACATAACTTGTACTTTATTTATTTTTTTCATGCATAAATATTTACCTAATACAAAATCATATACCGTATGGCTCGACATACACGTGCAACACACGTATCGAGAAACTAGTGTGTGTGTGTGTGTGTGTGTGTGTGTGTATAAAGCATAATATTTCCAACTAAGATACGGGATACATGTAACAATCCAGTCGGTCGTTTTGAGAGTTGTAGCCTCGTTTCCCCATTTACTCCTCATTCCCTGCTTAATTGTTATTATGTGACTTGCCGGGGTACTTGGTTTGGGTCCTTACGGAATGAGTTGAGACACTTAGTCTCAATAGTTGAAAAGATTGATCGGATGTGAATTATGTATAAATGGCTCAAGAATAGAGTTTTGATGGTTCTGTTAGCTCCGTTGGAAGATTTTGGACTTAGGACTGAGTCTGGATAGTGATTTGGAGGTCCGTAGTTGAATTATGCTTGAAATGGCGAAAGTTGAAAAATAAGAAGCTTTGGAAATTTAGAAGTTTGACCGAGAGTTGACTTTGTGGTTACCAGGCTCGGATCGTAGTTTCGGGAGTTGGAGTAGGTCCGTTGTGTCATTTATGACTTGTGTGCAAAATTTGACGTCAATCGAACTTGATTTGATAAGTTTCGGCATCGAATGCAGAAGTTCAAAAGTTCTTTATGCTTGAATCGATGTGCGATTCGTTGCATTCATGTTGTTTGATGTGATTTGAAGGCTCAACTAAGATCGCATCATGTTTTAGGACTTGTTGGTATATTTGGTTGAGGTCTCGGTGGTCTCGAGTGGAGTTCGGATGGTTAACGGATCAAGTTGGGAAGTTGAGAGGTTGCTAAAGCTCATCAGTTCAGGTGCAATCGCACCTAGAGTGGTGATCGCGGGTACGAGCTCGCATGTGCGAGCGAGGAAGCCCAAAAAAGGCCTAGAGGGGAGTGTGCAGTTGTCGCAGGTGCGAGGTAATTTCCGTACCTGCGTGGCCGCGGATGCAGCGACTGGACCGTAGAAGCGGGATTGGACTAGGGGTTGTGGAGCGCAGATGCGGAGGCGTTCCTCAGGTGCAAACTTGCACCTGCGCGTGTGCGATCGCAGATGCGGAGGCAGTGGAGTCTTGGAAAACCGCAGAAGCGGGAGATTTCTCGCACCTGAGACCGCAGGTGCGACTAAATTAGCCGCAGGTGCGAAAGCACTAGGCAGAGTATTAAATTCGAGGGTTTCGTGATTTTCATCATTTTGGACATAGCTCAGGCTCGGGCGATTTTTGAGAGGATTTTCGAGGGGTTTCTTGAGGTAAGTCATTTGTGCTTATTTTTATTCAATAATTATATTTCTCCATTGAATTCCCCACCTAGTTTGTGTGTATTTGAGGTGAAAATTGGGAGTTTAAGGCTAGGGATTTGGAGAGTTTAATTTGGAGATTTGAGTGATGATTTGGTGTCGAATTTTGGTAAATTTGGTATGGTTAGACTCGTGGTTAAATAGGCTTCCAAATTTTGTGACTTTTATTGGATTCCGAGACGTTGGCCCGGGGGTCCGCATTTGAGTTGACTGTTTGACTTTTGATTAAGAATTTGTAATTTCATATGGAATTGATTCCTTTAGCTCGTGGTAATTGTACCGGATTGTTTATGGTTAGATTCGAAGCATTCGAAGACGATTCACGAGGCAAGGGTGTAACGACTTGGCCGGTCATTTTGAGTATTACAGCCATGTTTCCCTATTTACTGCTTATCCTGTGTTCAATTATAAATAAGTAACTTGTCGGGGAGGTTTTAGAATGCATTTGGAACACTTAGTTCCAAGATTTAAAGCCCAAGTTGAAATAGTTGGCTGGATGTCGACTTATGTGTAAACGAATACGAAAAATTATTTGGAAGCATGTAGCTAAATTAGGCTTGAAATGGCGAAAATAGGAAGTTTAAGTTTGGAAGTTTGACCTGGGAGTTGACTTTTTTATATCAGGGTCGGAATCCAATTCTGAAAATTTTCATAGTATGACTTGTGTGCAAAATTTGAGATGAATCGGGCTTGATTTGATAGGTTTGTATTTAATGTAGAAGTTGAAAAATTCATAGATTCATAGGCTTGAACTGGGGTATGATTTGTGGTTTTAGCATTATTTGATGTGATTTCAGATTTCGACTAAGTTCATATGATATTTTAGGACTTGTTGGTGCAGTTGGTTGAGGTCGCGGGGGCCTCAGGAGAGTATAGGATAATTAACGAATCGAAATTCGGACTTAGAACAAAGCTGGAAACTTTCTGCCATCTGATGCAATCGCACCTGCGGAACTTGGCTCGCAGAAGCGAACTTTGCAAGCGCAGAAGCAGACGAGAGGCTGGTGAGGCAGTGGTCGCAAGTCCAGACGGGTGGTCCGCAGAAGCACTGTCGCACCTGCGAAGGTTTGATTGCAGAAGCGCAAATGAGGGGGGCCAGGCGGCTTCGCAGAAGCAGACGTCTTGTCTGCAGAAGTAAGGAAGCCGTAGAAGTGAAGGAATTCTCGCATCTGCGAGACCGCAGATGCGGCTAAATATTCCGCATAAGTGAAAGCACTGGTCAGGTTATAAAAACAAAGGGGTCTGAGATTTTCTCATTCTTGGACATTTCGAACACGGTTTGGGGTGATTTATCAGAGAGAATTCACGAGAATACTTGAGGTAAGTCACTTGTGAACATTTTTAGTCAATAATATTGAATTATCATCGATTATTTCGACTAGATTACGTATTTTTGAGGTGTAATTTGAGGGTTTGGGCCCAGGGATTTGAAAATAAGATTTGAGATTTGGAGGTCGAGTTGATGTCGGAATTTGATAAATTTGGTATAGTTGGACTCGTGGTTGAATGGGCATTCCTATTTTGTAACTTTTGTCGGATTCTGAGACGTGGGTCCCAATTGCGATTTTTTAGGGGAATTTCATATTTTGTTGAAAAATTAGTATTTTCATATGGAATTAATTCCTATAATTTGTATTGACTGAATCAAACCCGTTATTCTTTCAAACATCTATGTATCAGATTCGTTCACAGCTTTCCTCCTCGACGGTCTACCTTGTATACAGGTAAACTTCGGCCGATTCATGAGGCAAAGGCATATTGGAATAAGGAATTACACGGTTTAAGGTAAGAACATTTCTAAACTTGGTTCTGAGGGTGTAAATCCCCGAATTTGTGTGGGCGTGCACCATAGAAACTGTGACTTAAATAAATTCTGGGGAGTTGTGGAATTTAAAGATCATGTTATCATCTGCATATTCTCCACGTGTTAGAGAAATTGAGCTGAGACTCATATTAAAAATCATGTTTAGGCTACGTGCCGTAATTTTGGGACCCATAGGGTCGTGTTGCTGTTGAATTTAATTGTTTAAAAATATACATTTCATACTCAGTCATGTTCATCCATTGTGATGATATTGATGGGATCGAGCTGCGCATCGTAGCGGGCCATATCAGCTTTATATATGTTATTATTATATTGATTGGGGCAGCCCGCTGCAGCAAGCCTTATAGGCTTTATTATCATGTGGACGGGGGCTGCCCGCCTGTAGCAGGCCATATCGGCTTTATATCACGCTTGGGCTGAAGGATCCCCTTCGGAGTCTGCACCCCTCACAGTGAGGGTAGATGATTTATATTCGGGATGAACTTCCCAGGGCATGGACTTGCCTTATTTATTTATATATGTTTGGGATGGACTTCCCAGGGCATCGACTTGTCTTATTTATTTATAATTGTGATGAATTACCCCTGGGTTGGATTGGCCTTATACGGTACTAAGTCACAGATGGACAATTGGTATATATATATATATATATATATATATATATATATATATATATATATATATATATATATATAT
>MCJB01001219.1:15202-31210 GCA_002018475.1 Nicotiana obtusifolia | reverse complement strand
ATACTGGCTATAATCGTGAAAATGTCTCCAAAGGTGGCTTTGCTCCAGTTGGTTAAAGCTTTCCGGAGGTAGATATGCGAATATGCTAGCAGAAAGTTCAAAGATGCCGATCAACACTATTACTCCACTTTCAAGGAAATTTTTGTAGTGAAGTATGGAATCAGGAAGTTTAATTTTTCCCCGATTCATATAGAATTTCTGATAGAAATGGATATGAAGGCCTTCCCAAAGATGATCCAGATAAATGCAAAAATTATTCCCAATCCTCATATTCTCAGATGGGCCCAATGGTTCTCTCCATACAAGTTTCAAGTCAAGCACCTGAAAGGAAATGATAATATTCTTGCAGATTTTCTGTCTCGAACGAAAGAATTCTCAAAGAGATTTTCCCCAGCAAAGACGAAGTCAAAACAAAAGCTAATCAGCCACATCTTCATGTTTTCAAATATACCAAGAACGAGTTCATTGAAGCCAACGGATCATCCACCAAAGTTGTTCAATGTCATGGATCCTTTTGATCCATCAATTATAATGGAAAGAAGGACTTATTGTGAGTTCCAAGTTTTCTGGCAACATGGAGGATCCATTCTAAAGCCTTATGGGGTCAATCCAGAATATCCATTATGCCACATATTCATAGCACAAGCCAAGAATTTTCCACAAGAACTATTATGGTTTTCCTGATATCTATGCTATCAGTATTATATTTTCATGGAATTCAAGTGCAACGTTTTCAAGAATTTTGACAACATTGAACATGCTCTTAAAATATTTCTATTATTGTTCAAGCCTCGAAAATATTGGATAAAATGCTTCAATGATTCCTACAAAGCAAAGGTTTTCATGTTCCATAGACTATTGAAGATTATTAATGGAAAAGTCCAGGCGCAAGCAAAAGTATCATTTTGGTGGAAATTCCTCGTGTCCATTTTATCCATGGAAGAAGAATATAGTGAAGCACAAAGGATTATCTTCCAGCAAAATAGGTGCATCCCGAGAGATATATGGCCAAAAGATTGGGCAAGCTGGAATTATACCAGCACTCATCCTTATTGGGAAAGAGTCTGAGAAGCAGCAAAGGACTATCAAACCCCGTACGAAGTTATCCGAGAAAAGATCACTCAAGACATCTCCAGATTAAGGTTGCGGATTACATCTCTCAATCCAAAAGAGAAGGAACACAGTAAAGAAAGACCGTCAAGTTCCAGGCATTACTACACAAGATTATTTGAAAAGATGTCTAGAAGACCAACCCAGAGAATCAATGGAAGAAAATTATCTAAATCCCTACTAATCCCAACATAATCCAATATTACCTACCATAAAATCCTAAAAAATCATCTGCCCCATCTCAAGACAAATTTTTACATCTTTCCATACTATCCGGGCTCCACTTTTATATGATTCCACATACCTCCACATGCTTCGTCACATGCAGCATCCTACTTTCACATGTTTTCACATGCTCCCACATACTTTCACATGCTACACCATGTATATTTCACCTCTTTCACATGTTTTCAGGAGCTTTTTTAGTTGCTTTGCATAAGGTCCTTCACATATAAAAAGGGGCCCACTTGTAGATAGGTTTCCATGTAAGATAAGTTTATTTTATAATCTAAGTTTGTCTTGTAATAACCTCCTAGTCCTATATAAAAGAGGCGATGTAGTAGTTTTTTTGTAGGATCATCTTATAACCTTTGTAAACCTTTGTGATATATTACATATGATTCCTTCTAAATTTCCTCTTGTTCTTTCTTTCGAATGTATGAAAAGGCCGGTCCATGTATGAAAATAGAGTAAGAATGCTCTAAGAAAGTTAGCTTATTGTAGTACGATAGTTTTCCGAGATATAACAGCTAAAGTTGGTTATAATACAAAAGTTTTCTGAGTTGTGCAGCTTCGCAAGCTGTCCCTTATGGGTTGTTGAAGCTAGCCCCTTTGTAGGAAATCTTTTGCGACTATAAGCAAATTAACTGTTAGAGTAGCTTGGCGCCGTCCCTTATGAGTTGTTGAAGCCAGTCTTTTTGTAGGGAAACTTTTGTATCTATGATTTTGTTTGCTTTTTTGGAGTCTCTTGCTCTGTTATTTTTTTTTATTATTTTTACCACGAAATTGGATATGGAATTAATAATAAATGAAAAAGAAAAAAGCTCTCCTCGTTCTCTCCGTACAAGGCGACGAGAGTGAACAGTGCATCGCTTGAGCAAATGCTCGATTCCCCTCTGTCCACCGGTGGAAAACCATTGGACCAGCACCAAGAAACGCGGCTTTCAAGTGCGCATCATCCCCAGCAATTTTCATCTAAAAACAACAACTCAGCTGCTACAGATTTGCAAGAAACCGGAGGAAGCACTGTAGCACAAAAATCGCCTGGGAATTATCGTCAGATCTTCACTCGATTCAGAGCCAAGTCGAGCCATTACAAGTACAGTAAAATCTTTCTCCAAAGCCACAGAAATATCCTCGCCAAGAATTGGAAGCTCCCACCACAGGAAATGAGAGCATCGACCATTTGAACAGTCAGGAACATCAGTTGGTCGAACAAGATGATACACAAAACAAATTGACCCAAAACCAAGACAAATTGATTTATGCTGCTCAGGAAACTGATTTTAGATCATCACACCAGAGGACTAGTGAACCAATCGCCGCAATAGTGCAAAAAGAAATGTCAACAGTGTCGCGCCCACCAGGTGTTCGACAAAATGCACAAGACATTTCTGAGGCTCAATTGAAGGCTGGAGCTACTCCTCAACAATCTCTTACTCATATGGAGGTGAGTCGTCAATCAAAAATGCAACAAGCACCTCAACAACCTGCTGATCATAGACCTCCCCCTACTACTGAAATACCATCTATAGACGGTAAGGACCCATTGCTTCACGTATCTCAAAAGACAGCAATCACCAGCTCCAACGCTTCCACAAGTATCAGTAATAGTGGCAATGTTACTAGTGACCAATTTCAACCACCTCCTTCAGGAACCAAGACCATCAATGATGTTGTTCTGCTGTCAGCTACTATGCAAAATCAGGCCAAAATACAACCTTCAACATCAACACAAGCTCCCGTTAAGATCTCCTCCAACTTGGACAAGCCAAAAAATTCCAAAAAAGGACCAAAGCAATCGAGTAGAGATCCAATACCCCCACTTAATACCACACCACCAGCTCAAGCTACAACAACCACCACCAAGCCATCTCAACCTAACACCAGTAACACAAAAAGTAAAACACAAACCAGTCCAAATCCACCTCCCCCTACTATCACTCAATCCTTTGTCACTAGACTAAGAGCCAGACATGAAGCTGAAATTGCTCCAGTACAATTCACTCCACCAGTAATTACCACAAAATAAGGGAAACCTGCTGTGATTTTCAAAAGGGAAGACTACATGATCAAATTTGCAGAAAGATGTAAGTTCACTGTGGTAGGAAAATTCATTAACACCATGCCAAGAATGGAGGTAATTAGAAAGAGCTTCATAGCCCAGACTGAACTTAGAGGTGGTATTAAGATAGCACATTTCAATGCTAGAACTGTTTGTATTAATCTAGACAATGAATATGATCATGCCACAGTTTGGACCAAGCAGTACATGTACATTCAAGGAAAAATGATGAAGTTGGAAGCTTGGAATCCTGCCTTTAAACCAAATGAAGACTCACCAATTGTACCTATATGGATTGTCATCCCTGAACTTCCATGGCACTTGTATTATATGGAGATCTTAACTCCATTTCTATCACCTATTGGCAAAGCTCTCTTCTTGGACCTTGCCTCTTTTCAAAAAATCAGAGGTAGTGTTGCCAAGATTAAAATGCAGATTGACCTCACAAAAGAGAGACCTACTCATGTATGGCTGGGTTATGATGAGGATGTCAATGGTGAGGGCCAATGGCTAGAGATCCAATATGACAATCTCCCAGAATACTGCATATACTGCAAACACCAAGGTCATACTATCCACAACTGCCAAACTAAATTGAAGAAAGAGGAACAACAAAGGAAAAAGGATGAAGCAACAACTGTCACTAACACTCCACAGCTCTCCAATCAAAATTCTGCCAAAGATAGTCAGACAACAGGTCCACAAAAGACAAGTGCAGAACACCAAAAACCAGAGGAACCTCAAAGAAGTGCAGAATACCAAACAGCAGGAGCTTCTCCTTCAAATGATGAATGGCAAATACAAAAGAAAAAACACTTCAAAGGCACCTCACAAACCAGTAAGAAACAGCAGCAAATTTATCAACCAAAGCATAATGTAGCACAACCTGTGGCTGCATCCAAGCTGTCATTCAGCAAGATCACACATCCAGGTACTAGCTCTACTCCTTATCCTTTTGTATCACATCCCCACATCCCCCAGTCAAGTCTGTTATCAATGAAGTTACTGGAGGAATGGAGGATGATTAGGAGAAACCTAGATCAATACAGGTTGGGGCACCTTGTGGGGCTGGGATTCCTCATGTTTTGCATGAGTGTGCAAATGCATAATTAGCTGATCATAGGATGGACCAACCTCTCACCTCTGTACATGTCCCACTTGATAACATAGAGATACAATCAGTTACTACAAGGAAAGAAGACATTTGTGAGTTAAACAGCTCAGAAGAAGATATACCAGATCAACACAATGAAGCTACAAGGAGACTTATGAAAGGAAAAGCTCCTGCAATAGCAGAATTCAGCATACAATCCCCAAAATCCAAAAATATACTAAGTCAAAAGAAAAGAAAAGCCATGAGAAAACAGAACATAGGAATCATCATTAATGAACAAACTAAAAACCCCCTGGATCTCACAGTTTCACCTCAAGGTCCAGTTCCACAACTACAAGGAAACCTTGAGAGGGGCTCTGCTAAAAAGTCATTATCATTCAAAGGAACTGTGATTGATCCTTCCTTATCACCACAATCACTGGAGGTTCAAGCTTATGATGATAGAGAAGGAAATGTCTCTCTTCAGTTACAAGCCAATGCCTCTGTCCCATTGGAAGAGTGCCCTATGAATCACCCCCCAGAACTTGATGAGTACAGACCTATCCTCTCAGAAGATGAGATGAGTGGAAGAATTGAGGAGGAAGGTGACCTTGGTGAAGCATCAGAGGATGACCAACATTGTGACCTCCTAGTGGATGCCATCAATGGGGAATATCAACAACATGATGTGATTAACAACCATGGTCTATCCCCTAGAGCATATAATCCATCACCAAGGCTTACAAGAAGCAAAGCTGCAAGAAGTAACACTGCCCCACCAAAAAGCAAACTCCCCTCCCCTTTTTAATGATTAGTACACTCACTTGGAATATCAGAGGTATTAGATCCTCTGGAGCCATTGAGAGACTCAAAACATTAAAACACATCCACAAACTCTCATTCATAGCTCTCCTGGAACCTTTCCTGGATACCTCTCACATCAACCACTATAAAAACCAATTATCCATGCAGCATGCTACTTCAAACATCAACAGTGAAATATGGATTTTCTGGGATCAGGATTTCTCAGCTGTTGTATTAGACCATGATGAACAACAGATCACAGTAGAACTTAGACATGCTGAGGCTGCTGACATTCTATACATCACTGTTATCTATGCTAAATGTACACCTGTACTAAGGAGACCACTATGGGATACTCTCAGATCCAAAGCTTTGAATACTACTGTCCCATGGTGTGTCATTGGAGATTTCAATGTGATAGCTTCAATTGAAGAGAAAACAGGTGGTATTCCATATCAGATTAACAAAAGTCTGGATTTCTTGAGCATGATTGAAGATTGTGGACTCACTGACCTTGGCTACTATGGACCTAAATACACCTGGTCTAATGGCAGAGGTCCTTGCTCAATTGTCTGGAAAAGATTGGATAGAGGACTAGCCAATGACAATTGGCTTGCTAGACATCCTGCTACCACCATTACTCATTTGGCTACTACAGGATCAGATCATTCACCCCTCCTCATGGAATTAAATGTCAAAACAGACAGTGCCACTAGATACTTCAAGTTCATGAATTTCTGGATAGAAAATTCTTCCTTCCTACCACTGGTTTAGGAAATTTGGAATAGAAGATACAGTAGAAATACAATGTGGATCTTTCACCAAAAAACCAAAGCACTCTGCACTGCCCTTTCCAAATGGTCAAGGTAAGAATATGGTGATAATTTTCAAAAAGCAAAGGAATTTGAAGAAAAACTCAAAAAAGCAGAAGAAACTCGGGCACAATCTAATAAAGAGACAGATAGAGTCATAGCCCATGAACTCAAGGCTCAATGTGTTAGCCACCCGAAGATTGAAGAAGCTGTGCTTAAACAGAAAACTCAGTTGCAATGGTTCAAAGAAGGAGACGCTAATTCCAAATACTTCCACAGCTTGATCAGTGGCAAGAGAAGGAAACTGTATATCCATAAAATCAAAAATGAAGATGATGATTGGATATATGGAGATGAAGCAATTGGTGAAGCAGCTTGTGATCATTTCCACAACTTATTCACTGACAATAGGGGAGTAATTAGAGAAGACCTCTTATCCTGCATAGGAACACTGATTACAGATTCAGATAATGTCACTCTCAATAAAGAACCTACCATTGAAGAACTCAAGAACATTATTTTTTCAATGAACCCCACCAGTGCTGCTGGTCCTGATGGCCTTAATGGGAAGTTCTTCCAACACTGTTGGGAAATCATTCAATATGATCTTTTCAATGTCATAAATGCCTTTTTTCGTAGTCAATCACTGCCCAGATATATGACACAGGCATGCTTGGTACTACTTCCTAAGGTGGAATTCCCTAATACTCTAGCTGAATTCAGACCAATCAGTTTGAGTAATTTCATCAACAAGATCATATCTAAGCTCATAAGTTCCAGACTGGCAACCATACTCTTAGAATCATATCCCCTAACCAAAATGGCTTTATAAAAGGCAGAAGCATTGCTGAGAACATTATGCTTGCACAGGAGATTGTCCAAGGAATCAAAAAACCAAATATAGGTGCAAATGTAGTGATCAAGTTGGATATGGCAAAAGCATATGACAGGGTTTCATGGTCTTTCACCTGCATCATGATGAGAAGGATGGGCTTCAGTGAACAAATCATTGATATGGTGTGGAGAACACTATCCAACAATTGGTATTCTGTAATTGTTAATGGTACAAGATATGGTTTTTCAACTCAACAAGAGGTCTCAAACAAGGTGACCCATTATCTCCCTCATTATTCATGTTAGGGGTTGAACTGCTTTCAAGAATGCTGAATATGCTCACAAATGACCAGTTCTTCAATGGTTTCTATATGGAAAAAAGGGGACCCCAGATCACACACTTGAGCTTTGCTGATGATGTGATCATTTTCACATACGGGCATAGGAAATCACTCCAGAAAGTTATGAAAGTTCTTCATAACTATGACCAGACATCTGGCCAACAAATCAACAAAAGCAAAAGTCACTTTCTCACTGCTCTTTTTGCCTTTCAATACACAATTAAAAAATTCAGTAGGTAACTGGTTTTACCAGGAAGGAATCCCCCACCACCTACTTAGGCTGCCCTCTCTACATTGGCAGGAAAAGAATTATTCACTTTAACAGTCTCATCCAAAGTGGTCAGTAGGATCAGAGGTTGGCAAGGTAGACTGCTATCATATGGAGGCAGATTAACCTTGATCAAACATGTCCTTCAATCACTTCCCATACATCTTTTATCAGTTGTCTCTCCACCAAAGACTGTCCTAAAACAAATTGAAAAGATATCTGCAAGCTTCTTCTGGGGTATGGACAAAGATAGAAACAAATACCACTGGGCTTCATGGCATAAGCTGTCCTACCCTATGGAAGAAGGTGGTATAGGGTTAAGATTCATACTTGAAATTTGTAAAGCCATGGAATATAAATAGTGGTGGTGGTTTAGAACAAAACAAACCTTATGGAGTCAGTTTCTTCTTGCCAAATATTGAAAAAGATCACATCCTATATCCAAAAAATGGAATTCTGGGCAATCCCAAACACGGAGAAAGATGATGATCAACAAGAAAACAGCTGATAACCACATCTATTGGAGACTACATTCAGGGAACTGTAGCTTCTGGTGGGATAATTGGCTTGGCATTGGACACTTAGCTAGCTTCAAGCAAGATGGTGGTAGACCTGGCAACATCAAAGTTTCACAACTTTGGAATAATGGATAATGGGACATCCAGAAGCTAAACCAAATAGCATCCATGAATATGATACCTCACATCATACAAACACAGATTCATTACAACCCCCATCTCCCTGATAGAGCAGTATGGCAACTTAATGCCTCAGGAGAATTTTCTTGTGCATCAGCATGGTCTGTCCTGAGAGAAAAGAAGCAAATCCTTCTCACTAATAAAATGACTTGGCATAGGAAAATTCCCTTTAAATGGTCCTTTTGCTTATGAAGAGCTCTGAGGAATAAGTTGCCTACAGTTGATAGAGTAGCTAAATTTAGACCTTTTACTATTAATAAATGTGTCTGCTACAGGAAACCAGGGGCTGAGACCGTGGACCACATTTTTTGCACTGGTCAGTTTGCCAGATTCATCTGGAAATATTTCAATGCACCAGTGGGCATCCAAAGTTATATGCTACCATTAAGAATGACCTTAATGAAATGGTGGACCCAAAAAAGGAATAATGAAATACAAAAGCTGGTTTTAGACACAATGCCAATTATAATCTGTTGGAACCTTTGGAAAGACAGATCTGCTACTAAATATGGGGGGAAAACATCATCTGTAACAAGAGTATTATACTCCATCTACTCTGATCTTATATTATTGCTCAAAGCATCCTATGGAAATATCAAATGGCCAAGAAATTGGTCTGAGATATACCCTACCATAGAGATGCTGAAACACCATACTACTGTACAGCAGGTCACTTGGCTTAAACCAATCATGGGTTTTGTTAAAGTGAATAGAGATGGCAGTGCTCTGAGCAATCCTGGGAAAATTGGAGCTGGAATCATTGTTAGAGATCATGAAGGGAGATTCATCCATGCAATTTCAAGCCCCTTGGGAGAAGGTACCAATAATCTAGCAGAAGTTGAAAATGGCTACACTAGAATTCATCTGGAAACTGACTCTCAAATGCTCATTCAGTGGCTAACTGGAAAAGCTGTCTCACCATGGACTTTATACATGCTGATACAAAAGATCAACAATCTGAAACAGCAATGTGAAGAGTTGCAATACTCACATGTTTTTAGAGAAGCTAACTACCCAGCTGATGCTCTCTCAAAATGGAGTCATGAGCTAAGCTCAATGACATATTACAACAATCAATTGGATCTTCCTGCACAAATAAGAGGACAGATATACCTTGACCTTAAAGCCATACCAGCTTTCAGATATAGGAAAGCCAAAAAGATCAATTTTCAACCACAGTTGCTCGCTGCCAATTCTTATGGAAATGAATAATAATAGCATGTGCAAGAGATCAATACATACAATTCAAATCACCATCCCACAAGAACACAGAAAGATCAACAGAGAAAATTTCAAGCAGGAACACTCATGGAACAGGGCACACTCTGTACTAACACTTCTTGTTTTCGTTGTGTATTGGCAGTATTTTGCAGGTAAGCAGGAATGTTATCAATCAAATACTGGCTCAACAGAAGACAATATCACCATTGACATTCCAAGAGAAGACAGATGCACAGGCAAACAGAAACACCACACAAAGTCACACCAATTGACACTCCAGCAGCAGGACTCTCTTAGTGCGCTCCTCTCTACTCTCAATCACAGTTTCAACAGGAAGCCACAACATCAGTAGCACACCAACACAAGCAGCCATTCTACTACTTATTCAGAAGAAGATGGAATCACTAGTTAATACAGTCATACACAACATCACACACACAACTCCAAAGCAGCAGCAAGACAGAAAAACAGCCACCACCCCAGCAGAAGCCACAAATCACAGAAGCACAACAGATGACACAAGATACAGCAACACTAAAAGCAGATAAATTGAACTGGTCCAGGTTATTGCTGCAATTGCAATATGTGGTATCAGACTTTTAGTTCTCATTCTATTGCAATTGCAGCAACCACCAAGGACCCCCCCTCTATTCCACTGCCTAGAGGACCAACACAATGCAGCACCCTTACAAGCATCAGGCAAATAGCATACAGCTCTACAGCAGCAGCAATAACAGCAACAACAGCAGCAGTAGCAACAACAACACCAGCAGCAACAAAAACAGGATAGATAGATGCTTATCCCCACAGAAGCAACAAACCACAAAAGCACAACAAAAGCTACAACCTACAGACAAACAGTCACAGATAGATTGGATAGGTCCAGGACATTGCCACAATTGCAATGTCTGGTCTAACACAGGGCAGTCTCCCCACAAGCACAAGGCAGACAACATACAATTCTACAGCAGCAGCAGCAGAAGACAACCACCATCCCAGCAGCAGATACAAATCACAGAAAAACAGCAGGAGTCAGCTATAGAAACACAAAAAGCAGATAGCTTGGATGGGTACAGGTCATTGCTACAATTGCATTGTATGGTATTAGCACTTTTAGTGCTCATTCTATTGCAATTGTAGCAACCACCATGGAACCTCCTCCTTACTATTGCTC
This sequence comes from Nicotiana obtusifolia, assembly GCA_002018475.1. Classification (NCBI taxonomy): domain Eukaryota; kingdom Viridiplantae; phylum Streptophyta; class Magnoliopsida; order Solanales; family Solanaceae; genus Nicotiana; species Nicotiana obtusifolia. Next base: position 20,571 of record MCJB01001219.1, on the reverse strand, counting down.
ATAGGATTAACACAATGCATCTTTCACACAAGCATCAGGCAGATAACACACAGCTTCACAGCAACAGCAGCAACAGCAGAAACAGCAATAGTAACAATAGCAGCAACAGTAGCAACATAGGCAGACACTCACCATCTCAACAGAAGCCACACAAGTCACAGAAGCACAACAAAAATTACAAACCACAGAGACACAAGGAAATTAGCAGAAGCAGCATACAAATATACATGAAGATTCTAAGGAATGCAGCAGCCTTAGAAGCACACCAGCAGCAATCAGGCCAGCATTGAACCAGATTCAGGAAGAGCTACATTCATTAGAAGTTACATGTAGCACATAAGACTACCTCAACACAGAAATGACAAGCCAAAATTTTAGTCATCAACTCAGCAACACTTACCAGCAGCTGATAATAGCAGAAGACACCAGTGCAGGAAGACCTTAAAATAAACCTACCTTACCTGCACTCCCAGCTTATCAGATTCCACCAGCAGGACACTCACCAGCATACTAACCACCACACTCAATGGAAGATGAAGTCAACTCTTCTCTCTGTCACACAGCTCAGACAATGCCAGTACTACTACCCATTTACATGGCCACTTTTTGCTAGCTATGTTCAATTATGCTTTCTTTGCTATCAATGTCAAAGCAAAGCTGAAGATTGCTACTACTGGTTATCAGATACATCACCTAAAAGATAGATTCCCTCCTTTTGTTAGAAGTAGATCCTATTGCACATGAGGATACTACTTCAACCCACTTACTTAGTAGATTTAGGAATATATGTATTTTTTATATAGTTGACCTAGATTTACTTCACACTGTTTTTGTACATATAATTGTCTATCGATGCTATAAGATAGACAATCATTACATCATCACAGGTCTAACCTACTATACTGTTTAGGCATACTTGATTGTCATTCTTCGATGACCAAGAATGTACAAATTTTCTTCTGGGAGGTAATGTTTATGTCTCCCTCCATTATTGTACTCTATTTTGTATTTATGGAAACTAACCCTGGGCACACTGCCTAGTGGATTATAAAATTAAAAAAAAGAATTAATAATAAATGATATTTTTGAGTTCGCGGTGTTATGGGTAAAATTTATCTTAGAAAATTTTCAAAATCTGGGCGCGTGGGCCCGAGGGTTGACTTTATTGACTTTTCCAGCAGAGTTGAGAATTGTTATAAATTGATTTATTATGAGTATTGGAGTATATTTTTGTTAGTGTGCACATTGTTTGACTTGTTTTTGAGCGACGAGCATCGGTTTGAGGTGTTAGAGTGGCGTTAGAGCCGGTTATAGAACTTCGGAGCGAGATAAGTCTCCTGTCTAACCCTATGAGGGGGAATTTATCCTGCATGTGTTATATTCTTATGTGCTACATGTTGTAGGAGCTATGCATGTATGAGCTGACGGGTGTCCGTGCGTATGCTAGAATTCCTGATTATGTCCGGGTAGATTTAGGTTCACGTCATGCTATAATTTGTACTATTTGAGTTATTTTTGCTCATTTAATTCCTTTATTTCGCGTTACGACTTGAGACTAGACTTGCATAGGGTGATAGACTCGCTATTGTAGAGATGTGACGAGCTACTTGATAATCCGCAGAATAATTTGTGCTTCCCTTATGAATTTCTCCCGCGTTGTGCGTAGTCATTGCAAAGTTTTCCTTAAATTTCATAAAACACACGTATATTCGTGAGTGGGGTCAAGGACCCGTTAAAACTTCTTATTCTAATGGAATCGGGTCGTTCTCCTTGGCAGCATTTCGTACCACACTCTTATGGGAGCGGGTCGTTCGCCTCGACAGTATAATAGATGCATCTATGGTGCGTGCCGCTCAAACCTCGGAAGTGTACACATTATTATGGGATTGGGCCGTTCGACTCGACAGTATCATACTCCTTATGGGATCGGGCCGTACGATCTCAGCATAATCGTGCGTTATATCACTAGCAGTTCGAATATTCACGAGATTTTTCTTCCACTGATGTCTTGCATTTTATATGGTATTTCATATTCATTTAATATTGGCACTTAATATTGTTCGAGCTGTTGATATAAGATATGAGATTGAGAAGTTTATATTGTTAAAAGAAATTTGAAAGATTATGCTGGTTACCATTTCATCCTACTATTATTGTTGTGCTTCATATCTGTTTAGGATTTAGCATATTGCTTTATTGGACCTCTAGTAAGTTTCGGCGTCGACCCCTCATCATTACTTCTCCGGGGTTAGGCGAGATACTTACTTGGTACGTGTTGATTTACGTACTCATGCTACACTTGCTGCACTTATTGTATAGGTATATGTATATATGTCTGGTGGTCTTTTGTGCGCAAGGACGCAGCTATTGCTGGGACTTTACAGTGAGTTGCATTCCATGTTACAATCCGTAGGATACATAGGCTCCATCAGAGTTATTTATATTCTCCTGTCTAACTTGTATTCCGGACAGATGTTGTATTATTATTGTATTCCTTAGTAGATGCTCATGCACTTGTGACACCGAATTTTGGGGGTTCTTAGTGGATGTTCATTATTGTAGTTCACGTAATTATTATCATTTCACCTTGTAATTTATATTTTATACAGAAGTTGAAAATAAAAATCACGGGTTTTCTACGAGTACGGACCTTACTCTACTTATTTAATGGGATTCATGATTTTAAAAATAATAAAATGAGTAACTAAGTTGATTAAGCACCGTTGGCTTGCCTAACGGTGGGGTTAGGCGTCATCACGACCTATAGTGGATTTTGAGTCGTGACGTGAACAATAGATCATTTGTACACTTATGGCCTCGAAGCTAATCAATTGATGACTTCTTGACTTATCAAGCTTTTACTTATAATTTTGTATGTGAAAGTCAAAATTTTTATTAATGATTGTAGAGATATTTATGTATTTTGTTCCTTTATTATTTTTAAATAAATATTTAGAGTAATTCCGATAACTAAACTCTTATTTCTAAATAGTACTCATATGGTGAAGACTTTGGAAGTTTGCAGAGATATTTATATACGTGATTCCTGAATTATTTTAAATTAGTATTTAGAATAACTTCATATATCTAAGCACTTATTTTTGAATAAGTACTCATATATTAAAAAAATTTATGACAGTTTAAAAGCGCAATGACCAAAGGCTCCAAAGACATATACAAAATATACAAACATTGCAAATAAGAAAATAAAATACTTTTAGTAGTTGATGACATTATGTAACCAATTGTCCATGGAAAAATGATAGATTTATAATTTTAACACTAAAAAGAAAAACACTAAAATAATTATGGAATTTTTAAGAAAAATAAAATTCATCGCTATTTTTTGCGCTAACATTTAGCTGTGAAATCTTGTTACTAATAATATAACAATATTCATCTTAACTTTTTAAATCTTTTTTTTTTTTAATTATATCGAATATAGAATCTATTTATATTTACAATAAGAACTAATAACTTAACATAATTGATATTTAAGTCCTCAACAAAAATTGTGTATATGTAATGACACGACTGGTCGTTTTGAGCTCTAGCATGTCATTTGGCGGTTTGAGGCCTTTAGTAGCTTCACTTCATGTTTAATGACTTGTACACATGGTCGGAATCGAATTTCGGGAAGTTCAGAGTTGATTCGGATGGAAAATTCTAATTTCGGAAGCTTAAAGTTTGAAGAATTGATTGAGGTTTGACTTTTGAGTAAACGACCTCGGAATCGAATTTGAAGGTTCCAATAGGTTCGTATGATGATTTCGGACTTGGGCGTATGTTCGGGTTGAGTATCGGGTCGCCCGGGAGCATTTCAGCGCTTATTGTGGAAAGTTGGCATTTTGAATGTTTTAGAATTTTCTAAGTTTGGTTTGAGGTGGACTTTGGTGATATCAATGTGCGATTGGGGTTCTGAGCCTTGGAATAGGTTCGTATCGAAATTTTTGACTTGTGCATAAATTTTAGCGTCATTCCAGAATGTTTTGATATGATTCGGACGCATTTGTCAAAGTTAGGAAGTTTGAAAGTTGAAAGAAAGATTTTTATCGTCGATTCATGATTTTGATATTATTTGTGTCGTTCGAGCCTTTGGATAAGTTTGTATAAGGTATTGGGACTTGTTGATGTGATTGGACGGGGTCCCGGAGGCCTCGGGTGAGATTCGGGGTGGTTTCGGACCAAGTTTGGGTGTTTTGATGTTGCTAGTTTCTGGTGTTTCTAGTAAGCATCGTTATCGCGATTGAAGGAACGCGATCGTGATCGCGAAGAGAAGCTGGAACTGGAGAGGGATTTGTGCATCACGAACGCGACTCAATGGACGCGAACGCGGAGAGGAAGTTGAGGCAACCTACGCGAATGCGATAGGGAGGTCGCAAATACGTAGAGGGAAAGTGAAGCTGTGCCTCGAGCGGTTAAACCTTTGCGAACGTGGCTCGTGGCCCGCGAATGCGAAGGGCGGGGGTATGAATACTTCATGAACGCAACAAGGAGGTCGCGAACACGTAGAGGGAAAATTGGGAGGCAGTGATATTGGCCTTCGCGATTGTGATGGTCTTTCCGCGATTGCGAAGAAGAGCAGGCCTGGGCAGATTGATTTAATAGCAAGACTTAGCCCATTTCTCTCCCATTTTTATTTGATTGGCCGATTTTTGGAGTTCTTGGATGGAAGATTTTTCATCATCCAAGTCAAGGTAAGTAATTCCCGCATATTATAAGTTAAATACATGGTTTATATATGGATTTAAATATGAAAATTAGTGTCGCGACCCAACCTCGGGGGCCCGCGACCGGGCACTGAACCCTGCTTGCAGAGTACCGGCGAACCCTGTACATGACTACCCTTACTATTCGTAAGGTGCACATACTTGCCAACACGGCAATAACGACATTATACCTGTCGACTATAATGATATTACCTGTCGCAACAATATACCATAATATAAACATACATTCACCACAACATAACCCACTGGGCTATATACAAACCATACACACAATACATATGGTGCCAACTAGGCGACGTAATTACACATAGCCCATCTCCTGTTTATACATACTGACAATTTGTCTAATGAGCCTCTATGGAATGTATACAAAAATACTTAGTCGGAACAGGACCCCGACATGCCCAAAAACATCTATACATCAAAACATACCCAAGTATAGCAGGTCCGGAAGATGAACCTTGCTATGTCTGCTGAACTGATAGCCTACTGTGGTGGAGGAACTCCGTCTGTCAATCTATTTGGACCTGCAGCACGATATGCAGCGTCCACAAACAAAGGACGTCAGTACGGAAAATGTACTGAGTATGTAAGACAGGAATACAACTGAAAACAGTAACATAAGCAACATAATAGAAG
>MCJB01001219.1:1220-14131 GCA_002018475.1 Nicotiana obtusifolia | reverse complement strand
AGGAGGGAATCAATGTAAGCTTCCTTAGCTTCTAAGAATAGAGTATACTTTTGGGGCTTCTTTGAGACATTGTATAGAACAGGAATCGTGCAAAAGAAAGAACGTTATAGTCTTACATACCTGGTGCGTATATACTTAGCTTCCGCTTCCAAGCTTATGGAAGTGCATTCAATCCTTTAATCTACAATTAGGAACACCCCAATTGTTACTTCATAGATACTACTATTCTTATTCTCAATTCCAGAAGTTCATGAGATGTTTTTCCCTAAATCTCTTCCTTTTTATTCTTATTAAACCTATATATGACACATGCAATCCATTAGCTACCATGACCTACACTAGTAGTGATGTTTATCTTAGACCCATAACTTTCATTCCCAATTTTATGGATTCTTACATGCATGTGTTGGGTCTTCAAGAATTTCTAAGAGAATGGGTGAAGGAACTTACCTTGCATGTCAATTAATTCATTTCTCTTTCTTGATTCTTCAATCCCTAGTTTGCCTTTGATTCTAGGGTTTGCAAGGGAAGAGCTTCAGCTGGGGTTCCTTCCTATTTCTCCAATTTATGCTTTCCTTCTTCAATTTCTTGTGTTTGGGTGGAAGGAAATTAATTGGGGCTTGTGGGTTCTTTGAGAGATGTTCTTGAGGGTTTTCTGATATGTTTGGGCCTTATGAAATGAAATGGAAACGAGTTTGAGTGCCTTTTATAGGTCAAAGAGTCAAAAACTAAATTTCAGCAAAATGTTGATTTCGCGATGGGGAAGGCCATTTTCGCGGTTCGCTTTTCAATTTCGCAAATCGCATTCTCGTCGCATTCCTCGCATAAACTTTCTGTTGCTGTTCGCGATGCAAGAGGTCAATTTCGCGGTTCGCTTTTGGGTTTCGCGAACCGCTTTTTGGTCGCGTTTTGGTCCAGTGTTCAGCCCAGGTTTCTGCCTCTGTTCGCGACGATTTCGCGATCCGCATGTGGGTTTCGCGGATCGCATTTTCCACAATGCATCGCTTTCCCCCCCTTTTTTTTTTAACGCCTTTCGTTCATTTTGTTTTCCCGCCCTTTTTTTCTTAACATTTTCAATATATTTCAACCATTATTCTTATTCTTAGGCCCATACACACTTACCACGTCACGGCATAATCACATAGGTGAATTTACGGGGTATCACAATTAGTATAAATTTGAGAATTTAGTAGAAAACCTAGAATTTGATATTTTTGGATTTTGATCACGAAATTGGATGTGGAATTTGGAATAAATTATATATTGAAGTTTGTGGTGTTATGGGTAGAGTTTATCTTCAAAAATTTTCGGAATCGGGGGATATGGGCCCGAGAGTTGACTTTATTGACTTTTCGAGCGGAGTTGGGAATTGTTATAAATTAATTTATTATGATTATTAGAGTATATTTTTATTGGTTTGCACATCGTTTGACTAGTTTTGGAGTGACGAGCATTGGTTTGAGGTGTTAGAGTGACGTTGGAGCCGGTTATGGAACTTTGGAGCGAGGTAAGTCTCCTGTCTAACCCTGTGAGGGGGGAAACTACCCCTAGGTGAGCTATTTGATATGTGCTACTTGTTGGGAGGGCTACGTACACAAGAGGTAACGAGAGTCCGTACGTAGCTAGATTCATGTTATGTTCGGATAGACCTAGGTTCATGTCATGCTATAACTGTACTACTTGGGTTATTTCTGCTAGTTAATTCCCTTACTTCGTATTACAACTTGAGACTAGGTTTGCGTAGAGTGATAGACTTGCTACTGTAGAGATTTGACGAGCTTCATGATTAGCCGCGGAATAATTTTGCTCCTCTTACGAATTCCTCCCGCGTAGCGCATTTTCATCGAAAAGCTTCCTTAAAGTTCATAACTCACACAATTATTCGTGAGTTGGGTCAAGGACCCGTTAAAGCTTCTTATTCTAATGGGATCGGGCGGTTCGCCTCGGCAATATCATACTCTCATAGGAGCGGGCCGTTCGCCTCGGCAGTATAATAGATGCATTTATGGTTCGTGCCGTTCGACTTTTGGCAGTGCACATATTATGATAGTATCGGACCGTACGCCTCGACATTTTTATAAAATACTCTTATGGAATCGTGCGTAATATTTGACAAGAAACCAGTGTATCTGTGAGTTTTCCTGATTTGAATTGTGATGACTTATCTAGTGAGGTCCATTATATATATACTCCGATTGAGGAGGTAACTGCTAATTGAGAGCTTGAGTTTATTGTTGAGAGGAGGATTGTACTACGTATTTATACTTGTTTATTTTATTTATTTACTCTGCCTCACATCTGTTTACTTCCTACTGTGTTTGATTTATTGGACCGCTAGTAAGTGTCGATGTCGACCCCTCATCACTACTTCTCCGGGGTTAGGCTAGATACTTATTGGGTACGCGTTGATTTACGTACTCATGCTGTATTTTGTGCACATCCGCTATTGCGGGGACTTTACCGTGAGCTGCATTCTATGTTATGATCCGCAACATACAGAGTCTCCATCAGAGTTATTTATAATCTCTTGTCTAAATTGTATTCCAGACAAATATTGTATTTTATTATATTTCCTAGTTGATGCTTATGCATTTGTGACACCGGATTTTGGGGGCTTCTATTGGATGTTTGCTATGAAAGTTCACGTAGTTATTATCGTTTTACCCTGTTAAATTCTATTTTATACTATTTAATTAACGAAAAGTATGATTTCAAAAGTAATAAAAAACGAGTAATTAAGTTGATCAATCACCGTTGGCTTGCCTGACGGCGGCGCTAGGCGCCATCACGACCTATAGTGGATTTTGGATCGTGACAGTGTATGTATATATATATATATATATATATATATATATTATCATAAAACTCATTATACATCAAACTAACAATTGAGAATTTAATATATTCGTATATTAGACGTGGTGTTGTCTCTTCTGTGAATATTTATTTTGTATTTGTAATACTTTAGTAATTCTTATACTACTAATTTTTATTACAAAATACATCAAACTAACAATTGAGAATTTAATATATTCGTATATTAGACGTGGTGTTGTCTCTTCTGTGAATATTTATTTTGCATTTGTAATACTTTAGTAATTCTTATACTACTAATTTTTATTACAAAAAAATTATTAAAAATTTAATATGATTGATATAAGAGTGTATAAAAAGCTAACTTTATATCATAATTTATTTAAATTAGATATTTCTTGTAAGCTTCAATATAATTTATATAAATTAATAATTATTTAATTAAATTTGAATATCCAACTGTATCATATTTAAAAAGAACTAGGTGATTTTATCTAATTATATTGATCACAAATTATATTCAATCCAAATAAGCATAAAAAATTTATTGACGCTATGGTCTGTTACAATTAATAACTTAATAATTAACATAAATTTAATTAAACATTAAATTAATATTTAATATAGTTTAAATAGGAGCATATGATAAACTAACAATCATAATTCAATACAAAATGTATTACTAAATGTAGTATAGTCAACCCTAAAATTGCAAACCTAATTTTTGTTGCTAAGTATTTTAATTATTTCTGATATTTTTGTTGGGTTTTCGACTATATTATACATGACAAATATATTTCAAGATATTATTTTTCATGAAAATAATTAATTTGTTACATTTATTTAATGTAATTATATATTTATATTTTTTGTTTGTTTTTATAAGTATTTTTTAGTCATAGTTATTACTACATTTATTTACATTTATAGTATTTATGTATAAAGTAAAGAAAGTAATATCTATATTATACTAAAAGTACGAAGACCCTTAGTGAAATGTCGTTCGCTTTTTTTACCCTTTTAAAATAGAGTTCACATTGGACAAAATAATCATTCTATTAATTTTTCTAATATTTAGGAATAACATTTAATTAATTTTCTACTAATTAGAAATAGTCACTTAATTATTTTCCTTATAACTATTTTTTAAAATTATTCCTTATTTGACTAAGTAAGAAGTTTTAATATTTAAAATTATAAGGACTTTAAAGCTCGTTACAAAAAGAAGAAAAAACAAAATAGTCCAACTCATCAACTAAGCCATAAAATAATCTATATACTAACCAATTAAAAGTACCGGAAAGTTTTGTTTTCCTACAAGGAAACTCCACAATAATTTTCGTATTCTTTGTCCTTTGTATTTTAGTCAAAATTTCAAACAGTAAATATTTATTTAAAAGCTTGGTTATTAAATTATATATTTTTTCTATTTTTAAAATTTAGTCTCTATCATTAATTTTGGAATAGTAATCATTGCTGAAGAAAGATAATAATCATCTGGTTGTAACAAAAAATTGATAATCATTTATTGGAAAACAAACAGAGAAAAGCTAGAAATATCAATAAAAAAGTAAATTAATTTTTATTTGACTATTGGTTTCAAGAGTTGTCAAAGAGGACATAAAGAAAAAATAAGAAACAAAAAATAGATATGGCATTTATTTATATTGCCACACCAGATTATAAGTAAAGTGGAGGCAACGAAAGCTTTAATGAGGTAAGTCACCAACACTGATAATAATAAATATGAATATAACAAAAAAACTAATATATTAATCATGACCACAAAGAAGAAAAAATAAAGAATTTATTACATCAAAAATATTATTTATAAAAAAAAGAAGGTTAAGGTAGAATCAAATAGTTTGTTATATACATATCGATTTTGAAGAAAAAACACACAATCATATTATTTGAGAAATTTTATACTTTAAGATAAATTTTCATGCTTCTTTCTCAATGCATTTACCCCAGAAAAAAAGTGGGATGAACCAAAGTAAAAAAATTAATAGCTCAAAATGTCAATTTAAAGTACACGACCTTTTTACTCTTCAATCATATAATATTATGTGTGGAAAATATAACCTCATTCTAATAGATATTATTAGGAATAATTTCTCTAATTTCAGCATAACCATACTCATTAATTAAACATCATATTTTAAAAATTCTTATGATAAGATACTTAACGTAATACATCAAATTTGAGTACCTAATTTTAGAGTAGGTGAGAGATTATTGTTACAATCTTCTATAAATTAATTTCTTTACCTCAAATATATTCCGTTAATTAATTTAAGAAAATAGATAATCGCACAACTGCGGTAAGTCGGAGGCAAATCCAAAAATCACAAGGAATTGAATTCTCTGGCTCTCAGCTTTCTGCCACTACTCTCTATCTTCATGCTAAAGTAAAACCTTACAAGAAGAAAAATGAATATTAATCAAGCTTTTAATCGAACCCAACTTCAATTAGGACTCTTTCATAACCATCATGGGTTTGATAAGCTGATTGTCCTCAAACTCAATAATTTCTCTTATAGGCTTGCAATATTGGAGCTTGCCTTTTCAAATTATTTTCTTAAAGAAGCCTAAAGGTTATATAAGAGTTGAAATATTATTGGGAATACCATAAAATATACATTAACACCTTTTGCTTCTCTCTAGCGGTTTATTCAGCACATATGAAAAAGTTATAAATATGGCATTTGGTGATTTAAATAGGGCAGAATTTTTTCTTTTATCGAGTTAACTAAATAGAATTGACATATATTATTTCATGAACTTATACTATATTATAATTTATCTTTAGTAGCTAAAACATATTATTTAATAATATTTATGTAATTTTTAAAATTTTGTACTCACTTTACAGTAGGATACACGGGCCCATACCCTAAGAATAAAAAAATCCCAATTGGCTAAAATCCCTTAAACCTAAACCCTCACGACATTTCCCTCTCCAGCCGCCACATTCCTTCCCACCTTCCACACTTCCCTCGTCAACCCAAAGCCTATATCTCGTGGCACTCTTGAAATGCAATGATAAAGTAGAAAGGTTGAATGGGAGATAAAGGTCAACGAGTTTAGATTTTAAAGCAGATATCTTTTTTTTTTTTTTGAATCTCACCTTTTATCATCTATAATTTGCATTCCTTTGGTCCTTTATATTATTTTCAATGTGTAAATTTAGCCTTAGTCATTTGTAACTATGCTGAATTTGGTAGAAGCATCTTTATTCTTCTTCTTAGTTAATTGGGAAGAGCAAGTTTGAATTTTATGTTCATTGTTAGATTAGTATATCTCTAAAAATTTATCTATTTTTGATTGAAGCTTCCGTAATGTGATTCAGGAGATGCTTTTAATCGGTCCTGATCAAATTGATTTTCAGCCAATTATGGATTTACTAAATATTCATATTTTTTTTACTTGAATGAACTCTTGCTATTTCTTAGGCATGTTGTTGTTCATGTTAATATCTGTGTTTACCCTTAAATCCGAGTAACAATTGAATTTGTTCGTAATGCTAAGGACGTGTGAATCAATTTGATACAACGTAAAATATAATGACAAATAATTGAAATATAATAAATAGAAAAGGAATAGCCAAACCACAGTAATTGAATAGCTGATGATGAAATGCAATAGAGCGGATAGAATTCGATAAACAGTAACGGTCCTTAGTATTTATAGGTAAAAGAAAGACTCCTTAATATGGTAAAAACCCTAATTACAAGATAAAATCCCTTCAATTAAGGGATGAGATATCTCTAAAATGGTGGCTTAACATCTATGACGGTTGAGATATTTGCTCCCGCCGAAATATCAGGAATCCACGAAATATCCGGTCGAAACTGATCTTTAGTTACGAGATGTGCTTTCGTCGGCCAATGTCGGTCACCCCGTTTCGGTTGCTCCAATTTCGTGCTCGATTTGCTGACCTCGAATCGAGGCAACCCGGTCTTGCATTGTGTCCGGGCTCGACTCTTCTCGAGCAATCGATCGTATTCGACCCAATACAGATAGTCCCCTCCTTTATTGGAGAGTAAGGACAAAAAACGATATGAACCGTCATTCTTCGAGCTTTTTGGCTAAGTAATCAATATATCCATTAAGCGTGCCACGAAATCAGAGTCGTCAAATCGTTCAACCCTAAAAGGACCCTTTGTGTGACGGCAGTGCCGTGACATACATGACCATTGACACAAAAAATCATTACCTGTCTCGTCTGCAGAGCCCTGTACCTTCTGTGCGCATTTAATGCGTGCATTTAATGTTTTTTCACCTCGTGTTCTGTACCGCCGCTTTTTGGGAAAGTATAAATGCTTCCTCCCTTCTTTGAGTTTATTTCTTTACTTTCACGTTGCTAAATAGTTTGTTTCTTCTAGTCTTCTTCACCAGAAAAACCTCTCTTCTCCTTTGCTTCTCGCTTCTGCTACTCCAATCGTCATGGCCAAAACTTCTAAATCAGTTCCCCAGAAATAACAACCTTCCCCTTCCCACTCTGTTGAAGAGGCTGAGCCCATTCATACTGAGGAACCCTCTATGGAACCTCCATTAAAAGCCTTTATACCAGTAGGGTGCTTCATAGGCTCCGATTTCAAAGTCGAGAAGCCTTCCCCGGTGCCTGGCCGAGGCGAACCGGTCTCGCAGTACATTAGCTCGATCACTCAAAAAAATCTTGAAAGGGTGAAGGCTGAATGTCATTGGACCGACAAAGATGTGGTAATCCCTTCCCCGAATGAAGCTATTACTACACATGTGGAGGGATATTTAAGTGTATATACCTATCCGTTCACATTAGGTCCTATAGACCCTATAATATTGAATTTTGTAGGATATATAACGTCACTCTAGGTCAAGTCCATCCCTCCGTGTGGCGTATAATTTATCTCTTTCGTTTTTTTGTGGGTAAGGTCGAAGGGGGGCACCCTTTTACCATCGACCATCTACTCCGATTATACAGTCCCCGGATGTTCCGAGGGGGGCTGATAAAACTCGCTCGTCGGGCCAGCAAGGCTCCGTTCTCGAGCATCGATGAAGATAGGGACCGGGGCTGGATGAGACGATTTGTCCGAATCAAGACTTCCGACCTGATCCATGCCGATGATATGCCGTTCCCTGAAAAGTGGAACATGAAGCGTAAGTGTCTCTTTTCTTAAGATCACCCATTATCTTTCTTCCAATGTTTAACTGGTGTATTGTGAGATGCAGCTGTTACCCAGTCACCGGCCGCGATTCAGCACCTCGAGGAGTGGGTCAGGAAGGTCGTGGCCCAAAGGTCCTATTCTGAATGGGCCTGGAGAGAGATATCGAAAGGCCTTTGGGAGGCCAAGAATCATGGTGAGCTTTAGTGACGTTCATATATTCCAAGACAATCGATTCCAACACTTAGCCCTTTGAACATTTATTTTGCAGGTCTCTCGAAGGATGCCGAGTTGAGGTCGGCTACTACCGGTGGGGCAGTTCCTCGCCCCCTTCCCACATCGGGAAAAGAAGGAGGAAGAAAAAGAAAAGGGGCTCCCGATCATGTTGAGCCCGAAAAGAAGTAGGGCAGGAGAAAGATGATGGCTCGTAAGGTCACAGCCACTGACCCTTCCATTCAACTGAGCGATGATTCTGAGGGGGAAAAGAGCCCCGAAACCCTAAACGGCAAATCCCCTCGGGCAGTCCCTGAGCCGAGCGTGGAAGAGACCGGTGCTCCCCAAGGAGAGGATGTCGAAGTGGGAGCAAGGATCGGGGACCAAGACAACACAGAGGCGACACAAAGATCCTCAGACATTCCGGAGATGGTGCATTCACCTTCCTTTTCAGAGGCAACTATGAAAGATGCCCAAGATGCAAGGATGCACACACCGAGCAAGGTGCCGGTCACAGCTGGGACCTTTGAAGAATTTTTCGACGGGGTGCCGTCGGCTGATACCTTCAGCCTCGAAGTTCCTAGAAGGAGCCCCCCAGCCGAGACGAGTGGGGTGTCGGCTGGTATCAAATTGATCGATAAATTCCCCGCTCCGAGCTCGAACCCTGATCGGAGGAGGGTTTTAACCTTCACTGTCCCTGAGGACGCCCGAGCACTAGGTGCGCCGGTAGGCGTAGCTAGTTATCTCCACTGCTTGGTGACTGAAGAAGACCAGGCCGCAATGAGTGTTGTGGATTGGGCTTGCTTGTTCAATGAAGCTCAACAGGCATCGAACAAGGTACGCTTTCTTGTTTGTTTTAAACTCAACGCTTTGATTCCAAGTCCGTACTAACAATTTTCTAATTCAAATTTCCCATAGTCTTCGGTGCTTTATCATGAAATGTTCCTTCGAATCAAAGAAGGAATGGCACAAGAAAAAATTCAACCTCAGCGGCTCGAAAATCAGATGTCGAGTCTCCGGGCCGATCTTAAATTTGTAAGGAAAGAGCATGCCACTAGCGTTGACCAACTGGGGAAAATGACTAACCGGTTGGACCGACTCCGGTTTGAACTGAACGAGGCCAGAGCTGAAACGAGTGGGTGGAAAGCCACGGCCGAGACTTTAACTGCGGAGAAAGAGGCTCTCCAAGCTCGATTAAGAGAACAGGCCTCGGAGGCGCAGGAGAGAATCGAAGCTCCGGTAAAGGACAATGAATCCCAACGGCTCCAAGTTGGGTCGCTTACCCAAGATCGGGTGGTTCTGACCAACCAACTATAGGAAGCGAAATCGGAGATTGCCACCACCAAGGCCAATGCTGAAGACTTGATAGCTCAGTATAGAGCCGATGCCGAGGTCGCTCAAGAGCAATCGAAGGTGCTGGTTGAGTACACTCAGTGTCAAACTCGCCTTTCCGTTCTTGAGGAGCTTCAGGCTCGTGGTCTCGATCTGTCTTCCGATGTTGCTGAGGCAGCAAAGATCGAGGATGAAATGAGGAGACAAACCTTTCCTGAAGAATATGAAGATGGCTCGGACTGACGTTATTTTGATGCTATTTTGATGTTGTGTTGACATTTCGTAGTTCGAACCTGTATAAAAGTTCCGTCATGTATATAAACATCTTTTATTTCATTTCGACTTGGCTCCTTGACTTTCATATTTCTCCATTTCTAGCCTTAGCTAGAATTATAAGTTGTGTCCGATTGGATCGATTAACAATTAGTTCGGCCTTAGCCGTTTTGAGTATTCAAAGTGAGCTGCACTTGCTCTACTTTCGACCATTAAGCTATGCTTTTTGGTATGCGAATCGGGGTCATGCCTTAGCAAAATTTAGATCCCTTTCAATCTGATTCGGCCTTAGCTTTATTTCGGATAGTCGAAGTTTTACCTTTTCAAATTTCGATCAGTTTAATTTGATTCGACCTTGGCATTTCGTAAATCGGGATTACCTAGATCGATCTCAGTTCCCTTTGTGTTATGTAAATTTCCCAGGCCTTGGCCCAATCAGTCGGTTTCGGGGTTTGCCTCGTCGGGTCTTATTCCCCTTTGGATTTGATGCATTTTAGACAATCTCAGTTATTGATAATGCGAAGATGATTGTAAAAGCCCTTGGTCTTGAGAATACAATGTAGGTACCAAATGATTTCGTTAATATTCATGTGCTTGTACATCTTCATTTGACGGAGGGAAATCAGATCGATCTACTCAGGTACGGCTCTTCTGACCGTTTGACCCTTACATCAATTCCTAGCGATCTTTATTTAGGCCCCTCGAAATCGATGTAAATAAACGAACATCTTTAGAGTTTAATATGAAACTTGTGAATTTCGATAAATGATTGATCTATGTTAGCACGACATATGGTTGCCTCATTAAAAATCTTGCCGTAAAACCCAATTTGGGACAAAACCGGTCGAAGGGAAAAAGAGTGCAACGCGTGTTTTCAGTCCTAATACCTCGTGTTGGTTTGCTTGATATCGACCTATCCTGCATGTGTTAGTGCCGATAAACAAAATAAAAAGAAAGTAAAAAGGGCAAAGTAAGTTACCTTAGCAATAGTATCGCTTCAAGTGGTCCACATTCCAATTATTCGGCAGCGACTTACCATCCATAGTCCCGAGCTTGTAAGATCCCTTCCCAGCGACCTTCACTGCAACATAGGGACCTTCCCAGTTCGGTCCTAACTTTCCTTCATTGGGATCCCGGGTATTGGGCGTGATCTCCTAAGTACCAGGTCCCCCGCACTGAAGTATCGGAGACGAGTTCTCCGATTATAGTACCTCTCGATTCTTTGTTTTTACGCTGCTATTCGGACTAGAGCGGCTTCTCTTCTTTCATCTAAGAGTTCCAGGCTAACATTCATAGCCTCCCGGTTGGACTCTTCGGTAGCGTGTTGAAACCTGATGCTTGGTTCGCCTACCTCGACCGCTATCAACGCTTCGGTGCCATATACTAGGGAAAACGGGGTGGCTCCAGTACTAGTTCTTTCGGTTGTTCGGTATGCCCATAAGACTTTGGGTAGCATTTCCCTCCATTTTCCTTTAGCATCGACTAGCCTTTTCTTCAGGTTTTGGATTATGGTTTTGTTGGTCGATTCTGCTTGGCCATTACCATTGGGGTGATATGGGGTTGACAATATCCTCTTGATTTTATTCTCTTCGAAGAACTTGGTTATTTTTCTGCCTACGAATTGCTTTCCGTTGTCGCATACGATTTCTGAAGGCATCACGAATCGGCAGACAATGTGGTCCCATATGAAGTCGATTACCTCTTTTTCTATGACCTTCTCGTAAGCCTGTGCTTCTACCCACTTAGAAAAATAGTCAGTCATAAAAAGGATAAATTGAGCTTTACCTGGTGCTCGAGGGAGGGGACCTACAATGTCCATCCCCCACTTCATAAACGGCCATGGAGATATGACTGAATGTAATGTTTCTGCAGGCCGGTGGATGATCGGTGCATGCCTTTGACACCCGCTGCATCTGCGTACAAATTCTTTCGCATCTTTCTCCATGTCGTTCCAGTAATAGCTGGCCCGAATTACCTTTCGTACCAATGAATCGGAGCCGGAGTGATTGCCACAAGCTCCTTCGTGTATTTCTTTCAAAATATATTCACTGTCTCCCGGTCCGAGACATATAGCTAGAGGTCCTTCGAAGGTCCTTCTGTACAAGGTTCCATTATTGGCCAGACAAAAACGGGCTGCCTTCGTGCGAAGCGTTCTTGATTCTTTGGGATCGGACGGTAGTTTACCAGAGCTGAGATATTCTATGTACTTATTCCTCCAATCCCAAGTCAAGCTCGTTGAGTTGACCTCGGCATGACCTTCCTCCACCACCGACCTTAACAATTGCACGACTTTTTCGGAGTCAACTTCTTCGTCTTCGACCGATGAGCCTAAGTTGGCGAGAGCATCGGCTTCGCTGTTTTGTTCGCGAGGTATGTGCTGTAGGGTCCACTCCTTAAACCTGTGTAACGTGACTTGAAGTTTATCCACATACCTTTGCATACGCCCTTCCCTGATTTCGAACGTTACATTCACTTGGTTGACAACAAGGAGGGAGTCACACTTGGCCTCGACTATCTCTGCTCCAAGGTTCTTGGCCAACTCTAGACCTGCGATAATAGCCTCATATTCGGCTTCATTGTTAGTCAATTTTATAGTCTTAATGGATTGTCTAATTGTGTTTGGTCGGAGGCTTGAGTACGATGCCAAGCCCTGACCTTTTCGAATTTGAGGCACCGTCTGTGAACAGAGTCCACACTCCCGAAGGAGTCCCCGATTTAATCATGAGCTCTTTCTCGACTTCGGGGATGAGCAACGGTGTGAAGTCGGCAACAAAATCGGCCAGCACCTGAGATTTTATCGAGGTCCGAGGTCGATATTCGATATCGTACCCGCTGATCTCGATGGACCACTTGGCCAGTCGGCCCGATAACTCGGGTTTATGCATAACATTTCTAAGGGGGTAGGTCGTCACCACTCATATTGGGTGACATTGAAAGTATGGTTTCAATTTTCTAGACGCACTCAGTAAGGCGAGTGCTAGTTTTTCTAAGTGTGGGTACCTGGTCTCGGCTTCTCCTAGTGTCCTACTAACGTAGTAAATAGGAAATTGCGTACCTTGTTCTTCCCGGACAAGGACCCCGCTTACTGCTATCTCCGATACAGCGAGGTAAAGATATAATTGTTCACCTGTC